>BLKM01012987.1:184269-452815 GCA_013340265.1 Coptotermes formosanus | reverse complement strand
GTATGTGTGTGTGTATGTATGTATGTATGTATGTATGTATGTATGTATGTGTGTATGTATGTATGTATGTATGTATGTATGTATGTATGTATGTATGTATGTATGTATGTATGTATGTATGTATGTATGTATGTATGTGCGTGTATACTTATAATATCAGTCCGTCTAGTCTCCAATTACTAACTTGAAAAGTGACGGAGAAATTCCTTTTAGTTTAAAGAATAATTTTGAGAAATGTTTACTTCCGGAAAGACTTCCAACGAACGCGTCCCTTTAGACGAGGATTTATTTTATTCAACCTCTTGTTACTTTCTACTTCAGCTATGAATGTCCCACAACTGTTTGAAAGGAAGACTTGCAGCAACTATAGATTAACTCGATTCCATTCGGTTCGATCTCACCGAAGTGACTGACCGACAGACTGAACTTAAAGGTACTTTTAAAAGCAAGTGAAATGACTAGTAGTTCATAACGAGAAAACTGTCATTAAATTAAACCGGAAGCGCGAGAATACAAACAAACGTATTGACTGATTTCTGAGACATCCTTCAGTGTTCCTTAGAAAGTCAATTCAATTCCGATGCATTGCAGGACGTTTTACTTACTTCATACCTTCACTAAACATTTGTAATATTTATTCGCCATGACTTATCCCCCACTTTTAAGTACTTCAATTACCAAGATATTTGTCTAATCGCTGAGAAACGTTGATGACCAGAGGTTGGTTATCTTGGCTATGTGGCTTTTGACCCTATTCCTAATTCAGTCACGAAAGTAACCCAAAACAATAACTGGATATTGACAGCTTCTTTAACAGTAAGCATAACAGGCCATTTTTCTACTTGCACTTCTCTGCTAAAGGAACTGGCATTAAGATGTAGAAAGTAGAACGGACATAACGCAGTAAGGCATAATATTCAGACTAGAAATAAAATTTCTACAATAAAAAAAAACACCTAGAAATAAAATTTGATTTCAGGTGCGCTATAATAATCTGCACATACTTTTGAGCATTTTCCTGTCGGTCGCTGTTTTCCGTGAAATAAATATTCCGTTTTCCAAAATAATTCGGTAAAGGATATTTCGAATAATTCAGACTATGGGTTCTTGGATTAATTTCATTTTGCTCCAAAGGATTCTCCTCTAATGATGAAATAGCTTTAAAACGAAACAGAACCTTTTACACATTTTAAACATCCCATCGTACAAAAATTGACATCTGAAGAAATGTTGATATGTCACGCAGACGTGAAATCCTACGTAATTAGGTGACATAGGCTGGTATGACAAAGTAAATTCTCCACTAAATGTGTACGTATGTGTTCAAAAGGATAACATTGTAAATATTTCGTCGAAGAGGGCACATCCCCAAACTTTCACCGCAAATAATGTCGTCATCAGTTTAGAAAACACAAAATTGGGTACGTGTACCCCACAGCTTTGAAACTTTTAATGTCACTTAGAGTAAATTACCTAAATATGTGCGAGTGTCAACGTATGATTTTATGCTACCAGTACTGTTGGTTGCGTTGTGTTTACAACAGAATCTATGGCTATACATTTTATACATCAACTTTTGTGTTTTCCCTGTCAACAAGAGCTCGACTACGCAACACAAGAACAAGAACAATAGGAGACAAAAAATACTCACATGCAAACAGAGTACTGCAAATCACAGTTCACCTTTCCACTCCTGTTATAAAATTAATCATTCTACGTGTACGAATGGTATAGGGGATAACTCTGTTTCCTGCGTTTCATCAACAAAATTAATGTGCTGTAAATAAAAAGTTTGTTCAGATAAAAAAGTGTGATTTAATATCGTGTATAAAATGACATACTTTTATTCACACACAAACGCGCGCGCACACATCACTATTCCTAAAAGCGAGGAGAAAATTCATTTGGACTGCACCATACATCACTGGACGGTGTTTCATTACATTTGTAGGTCAATTGCTGTATAGTCCTAATACATTACAGTTTGCAAGGAAGGACGGTACATCATAAGCCTACCCTCGTTAAGAATAACTTCGTTAAAAAACAGCGAATAAAGTAGCATCACTGACAATATTCTCGGACAGCATTTATATATGCCTTGAGAGAATGAATTTCCCAAAAATCATTTACACAGTAGTATTAGTTTTGAGCTGCATAAGTTAGAACTGATGCCAAACTTCAGGTCGAACTAGACCTCCTGTTCTTTCACTGCCTAAGAAAGCATGGCCACTTTGTCATACTGATTTCCCATTCATCGCGAACTAACATCGTTAGAATCACCTGAGCACCAAATAGCCAGGTTTAAAGCCGAAAACAAACAGCTCAGTGGCTTTAGGAAAAGTTTGGTGGCTGTGCTCTAGAGATAAGCCCAAATTTGTGTTCCTATGTCGAATCACGTATGTGGTTGCATGAATGTAAACACGTTAATAAGCAGCCTAAGAAACTGTTGTACGAATACTCGTTTCGATTTACTGCAGGCTGCATGTGCTGAAATAGTTGTAAGCCTTGGTTTTGCATACAAACAGGGACAGCCTCACTCATCTCTTAACCCACGTAACGAATTTACATTAAACCGGCGAAGGGGAGACTATGCTCAATTTTGCAGAATTTCATTTGGGCAAGTACTATAATCTCAACTACTACTAATCTCAGAAGGAAATATTAATTTCTTAGACACAGCCCGTGACAGGAAAATGTAACATTGATAAAAATTTATAACGTTTAATACTGTTCCCAATTTGTACAGACAAGCAAACACCTTGTTCCTTAGTTTTTTTATTACTACATACCAGTGTTTTGTTACGCTTGTCTGTACAAATTGGAAACAGCATTACACGAACGCACACCGGGATGGGCAATCTAAAAAAATTCTAAAAATTTACAACGTTGATTAAAATATTTTTGGTATGATTTTTGTTCCAATAAATACAAAGACTACTGCATGAAGGCATGCTTTATGACCTCCACAGTTCACTAGTTTTGTCAAAAACAGAACAATAGATTTATTACTCTAATTCCTGTAATCTATACTAAGTGTTCTACTGCCTACTTCCCTCGTCTTATTATGTAATTTTATTTTTTTCCTTGCTTCCTTGTTTGCTTGAATGCGCGCCTATTTCCCGCAACAGTACATGATATGCTGGAGCTCTTGTTGCAGACATACTACCGTCGAGGTCTCAGTTGTCACTACAGTAGCTGCTAGGTGTCACAGATAGGGAAGTGAATCTAACACTTCTGATCTTATACGTTAAAGAAAAGCATATATATCCCGTCAAAGAACGGGTAACCTATAGGAGTCTACAGTACGTTAACGAGATCTCTAAAGCATGCAAAGTTGCAATTTTGAAAGTGCTCCTGTACTGATAAGATAAGTACACTAAGATTAAGGCTTCGTCAATTTTAACGTGTTTATACCCGTGGATGTACAAGAATTTCATTTCTAGGAACAACCCAAGAACAGCCGCCACGTCCGACATGAATTATTTCTTTGCTTTTTCAAGAATTCAAAAAGAATATTAAAGAGAGTTGCCACATTATAAAAATGACTCTCAGCTCCTTCAGTCTCCGATGTTACACCTGTTGTCTTGAATCAAGGAGAAATCTCTCCTTGGCAATCCTACTCCGCACAGCTTCTAAAATTAACCGCCACAAACCACCAGCCTCCTTAACCTTTTAAAGCCTAGCGGTAACTTTACGTACCACCAGGTTTAACATTAAAAAATTCTACATGGTGCCCACATTGCGTTTATGTGTTTTGTACGGATTTCAGAACAAACAGCAACTTTTGTCATATAAAACATTAAGAGATTGGTTTTTATAACCGAAGTGGAGAGTGTTTACAGTGCGGTACGCACTGAGTCCTTATATAAAACAGATAGGCTTTGTCTTTAAAGGGTTAAACTAAACTATTAACTACCTGCAGAGACATTTTAAGTAGGTCCAGTTCACACAGTCAGATGCCTTCTACCAATCTATGAAGCAAGCACACAATTCCTCATTTATGCCCAAATTTCTTTCTGATATTCTCAGTATTCCAATTACATCCCTCATTCCTCTTCCTCTTTTAAATCCAAACTGATCTTCTCCAAATACATCCTCAATTTTCCTTTCAAACCTTCTTCTAAGCATCCTCGCTACTATCTTTGCTGCATGTACAATGGTCGTTGCATGTTTTAGCGTTTGGCGACTTCTTTAAGGCAATCACTACGACTGCAGTGAAATCCTTGGGCCACTCTCCAGTTTCATATACGTTGTTGATCAGTCCTGCCATTGGACTGAGACGATTTTCTCCCAACAATTTGAGTACATCCCCAGGTACATCATCATCATCATCATCATCATCTTTATCTTTAACCTTCTTACCCTTCATCTCCTTCGTAACATTTTCCAGTTCTCTGGCCATAACTGAAGGGCCATTCTCATCTGCATCTACTTCCATTTAGGTCCGACTTCTAGGTTTTCTGGTCGATTAGTTCGATCGTACAGCTCTGCAGTGACACATGTAACCCACGCTTCCGCGGTGACAGAACACCGACTAACCGTCTGATCGAAGCCATGGTCAAAACCAGACCAAGAGTGCAAAATTCCGAGAATAATCTTTCCTCTGCCAGCGTTAGGGAATCCGTTTTTTATTTTACAAAAGAAATATTACCTACAGAGTCAGGGAGTTTAGTGTTAATGGATTTGGGGTAAGATGGACGAAATCCGAGTTCGGACGTTCTGAGACAAGTTTCATCTTTTATAATCCACTTTTCATTTTTCATTCCAAGTTACATAATATTTGCAACCAGAATTGTGATCGCTACACATGTATACCAAAGACTCTGCGTGATTTTCGAGGAATATTTTCCGTCAGTTGGCAGCTTTAAACTATCGTATAACAAGCGTGGCAGAACGGTATTCACTCAATCCCACGACATGTAATTATAACACGAAGTCTGAACTGGGAACTTTTCATATTATTTATTTAATTATGTGCGCGTTACATGTCAAAAAAATGTTACTAACTTCAAGGGCAAGCACTAGTATAAATTTAAGCTTCGTGGCCTGACACAGAATGCAAAGAGGGGCATTTATCTTCAGTTATGCAGGTATAAGCACTACTTTAGATGTACCATGAAGTCAAAATATTGTTCTTTGGTAGTCACAAGTGATCGTAAAGGGGCGGAGTGCGGTTACAAGAGGTAATGCACCAAAACGTTTGTTGTTAGAACGGGGTGTACAGAGCAGACACCACGACGTACAGTCCCAGTCAAGACGATTTAAAACTCCGGATAGATTGGCCAATGACGGGACAGGGAAACTGGCCGTTCACGTCATCTGTGAAGTATTAGGCGTTGTGCCTGTTCTTCATCCCCCGAGATGCAGCTGGTCCTTCCATCTTTTCCTTGGGCGTCCTATGCTTCTCTTCCCTTTTGGCCTATACTTCAGTACCTGTTTGCGTATCCTGTCTGTGTTCATTCTCTCTACGTGTTGTAGCCACTCTCGCTGGTACTGTTTTATTTCCAAAACAATGTTCTGCACTCCAAGTTTCTCCCTCACGGATTGATTTCTATCCCTGTCTAACTTTGTTCACGTCATAGGATTCATTTCGGGTCCTTGCCACAGCCAAAATAAACGATGGCGAGGCATCCAAATTTCGAAAATGAAATAATTTAACTTTTATTCACAACTTTAGACAAAGGTCTAGCAAAAATTACGCTTGTTACGGTTCATGTACTAGCAGCCGTGCGGCAAAATTACTTTTGTTCAGGTAGAAACTTGGATTAAGTGAACTGCAACAGCGAATTTAGCGTAAATAATAAAAGTGCGTTATATAGTAATTAGGAACTGGAATAAATCATAAGACTGGAAACAAGTTCACACGTAATTTAAGCAAAATCGCGACAAATTCGTATGTGATAACTCGTAACATACTCAAAAATAAGAGAACAGCGACGTAATTCAGGGCCTCATATATAGGTGTACCAATTACAATGGACCTCATTATTATCCTGTATTAAAACTACAACCGACAGCGTGTGCTAACTACCTCATTTCGCACGGCCACGCTATTCGTGGGCAAGCCACTCGAAAACATGCAAATTCCCTGACCGAAAGCTCATTCTCCAATCGACCAGTTAGTACAGCCTACCCTAACATTAATATTTTTAAAATCATCACCACCGTACGTAAGTAGTCCTGGTAAAACTTCGTAAGATAAGACCTTACTGGCATCCAGTCTTCAGAATTCCTCCTGCGGAGTTGCGATGATAATGAAAGGAGCAGGTGAATTGATGGAAAGGAGAATTTTAATTAGTCTGAATATTAACTTGCAGATTATGTACGGTCTTTTCACATTTGTGCAGGCTGAGCACTCTCGCAATTCGTCACAATGATCTTCAAGCATTACTGATATAGGCTTTTCATTTTGAAACATTTAAAATATGTAAAACTTATTTCTACGTAATTCAACCTCCACAAGGCTTGATAAGGTTTCACAGCGCATTATTTCAAAAAATTCTTCTTGTATCTTCTTCTACTACTGCGTATGTATTCAATCTGACAGTCTTTTCTTCCACGTATGAAAGAAAAGCCTGACCTAATGGAACTAACATTGACTTCGGAACTTCGGCCGGCGTACAAAATCTCTTGAGTAACAGTTTCTAAATATTATCAGAGCTTTACAATGAGAACAGTGGAATAGTATAAAAAATTACAACTGATCTTTCTGACGTTCTTAAATACGCTTCAAAATAAATCCAGAAAAGGATACCCTAATTTTCGAGTTTTCGTTGCTAGCTTTAGGATAAATCAACGGATTACACTTATAGAATATCATGTCTCTCTCTCGGCCCCCCCCCCCCCCTCTAAATCCACATTTTCGCATATTTTCAGTTCATTGGTGTACTGAAAGAAGCTAAGAAGGTTTGCTTTATTCTTTAGAGGAATTCAGACATATTTCTTACCAATAAATCACAGTATTATAGGACCATTCTCCTATGACCTCCTCCAGCTGAAGTCAATAAACTTACACATTCCTTGACTTGATCCAGTAACCACACTAGGGTTAGTCGCTTAACTGTAAAAGCATCCAGAATTACTGGCACAGTAGTTTAAGTACAAAAGCACAGTAAGTTTCATGTAGGTAAGGAATAAGTTTCGAACTCCATGGATCGATGTGTTTGTTGAGATGTCAACAGTCACTTTGCTAATCAAAAAGGTCATCATGTCTTATAAATCCAAAGATTCGTTAACGTTCTTCACTATTCCCTGCCTGTATGACACAACATTTGTGATATATCCATAGGTTACTCGTATTGTTCAGTACAAATTTACGTCCATCTGTACGATGAGATTTAATTTTCAGCATTCACCTGTACTTGAGCGGGTTAAGTAGTCTCAAAAGGAATTTGATAACACATGCTATTTTAAGGGGAACTGACTATTAATACTATATTTGTATCTTTTATGCATTCACTATATTATAACAATATTATTTTAGTGTAAATAAATAAAAAATCTTACCAAGTATAGTAAAAATATCCAATTATGAACGTAACGTCATGATTAATTTTAGATACGACATATAATAAATAAAATATATTCAATTGAGCCTCTTCGCTTCACGCGGTAATTTTCGAAAAGGCAAATACTACAGTTACAAATTATTTTTATTAAATTTCGCTCGTTTAGACAGATTGTTAGTTCTGAATACCTGAAACAAGTCATCGCCTTAAGAAGTTGTGTTTCCTTTGACTTGGTTAGGTTCCAGGAAGAATAACACCTCAAAGAACGCTGAGATAATTGCGTGAAGCTGAATAATAAGAACGTCAGAATGGCGTTCATTTCAGTGCCACTTCTTACCTGTATTTCTTCATGCATTCCAACAGGCCGATCTTGCAAATTTTGTTAAATTCAGATTAATACTTTAAATGAGGGAGGTTGAAATTTCAATTCTTATTAGGCAGAGACTTCACACAATTTGCAGTTTTATTAAGGTCTCTTGTATTTAGCTTACAAAAAAGAAGGTAACGATGTGGAATTATTCTCTCTTTGTGAATGACCGACGCACTACTGTCGGAATTCGGGTAAAATTTTGCACGACATTCTGTAACTGGACTACAAAAATGGTGTTGGACCGAAATTCTCATTGTGTTTTCCAAATGAATGGAAACAGATCTCTATTTGGAAGTGTCAGTCCGACCCACTTATTGCCAATATACTGACCCTGTATTGACTCTTACGCTCCGGGAGTCACAAGAGACCCAGTCTAGCCCACCGTGAACACTGAAGCTTAGTTTACCGCTTTACCGGCGATAAACTGCAGCAGCGGATACGTCCTAATGAACGATCACCTGCCATTCACACTATTTTCGCGACAGAAACCCCCTCCACTTTCCTTAATACCAGGTATACTATTACGCGTATGGAGACTGGAGAACACAGCAGGCATACATCCATTGATCCCCCCCCCCCCCGTTTTTATTAAACGTTTGCTTCACGCAATTGGGAATAATTATCCCTCCGTTCTATTGAAAATTCGTCCGATCTTAGGTCCGTGGTTTGCACTGCGAAAGCACCTGTTTGTAGGGCTTATCCGTTTTCTGTCCACTACGATAATCGCAAATTATTTTATTAAAACTGACTGCATAGCTTTTCTTCTCATATTTCCCGCTTTACCACTCTTCAGCGCCTCTGCAAATGACAAAGTCAGATAGGCAAAAAAAAAGTTCTATTAAGCACTGCATCTTGATAATGGTCTACATCTGTTCTCCGAAACCACGCCCGCTTCTGCTCTCGTTAAAGGAAACTCTCCTGACAGCTACATGTTCATGCTGGGGCAATATCCGGGGTATATTGTTCTGTGACAGTGTGTCATAAAAATCCAATTTCACACAGACGTGCTGTGACTTGAGCTCTACACATTTCAAACATGAGTCCTCGAAAAAGCTACCGGATTCGTTGAATGATTCGGTACATACTAGCCTTACAGACATTAAGGAAAAGAAATTTGCACTTAATAATTGTGTTCTCTCCTGAACAAAATCACGCCATGTGAATGGAAAACCTCTGTGGTTTCGTTATAAACGTATGACCTAGTCTGAGAACATCAGGACCCGTTGCTGTTGCATTCTCTTAAAATAAGGATTCGCCTAAGGACAATTTGGGTGTGGAATCATTGTTAGATTTTAAGTGTTTTAACAACTAATTCGCAGCGGAATTCATAGGAAATTCGTCGGTAAAGAAGTAGCTAAAAGCTTCCAAGAAATGTTAACACTGGTCTATACAGATATAAAATTTATGTTTGTTTTTAAAGTAAACCGCTGTGAAAATAAGTAAAAGACTATGATGAAATACGTTTTCACAAAAAGAACTCAAAGGGCCGTCTGCTTCGATTAGGAACGGTGGGGCTCTAAACACTTTCCTCCTACTTGTAATGTAGCTGCTTCCACAGACGATATAAAAATCTACACAACCCTCAACTCCAATCTCGGCTTCACAGCACAGCTAGGCCTATTTCTGGACAAGGCTCCACTTATTTTAACACTCATTTGTAACTGTCGGAATTAGTATCATCGAATGACATGCGGTATTATACCTGTGAACTAAGAAGGCCAAGGAGCGCCATCACTTCTTCAGCGTTTTCCTACAGCGACGGAATCACACATCTGTTAAGGACTGCGTGGACCCACATGGTGTTCTGACCAAGTGCATGCCGGAAGGCAGTCAAGCCGATACAGGCTCTCCGTTCATCACTCGGTACTTATTTATATTGCTATCTGTTTGATTACATTGTGTTTGTAATGCGACAAACACTACAGTGACGTAGATTTCGTCAGCATTCCCACATATCATGCCTACCACTAATTCATTTAAAATCTAATGCAAAATATTTAAGTCTTAAAATGGCATTAATAGTTTCATTTTAATGTGTTTTATGGCTTACTAATAATTACATGTTCAGGCCAAAAATAACAAACAGCCCAGCCTATGACAATGACTGTCTCACGTTAGAATTATGTCGCATGAAGTACTTTCCTTCGTTGTTCTTTATTTGTAACTGTAAATTACAATTATTTACAAAAACACTAATCACCAACAAATGCACAAAGAGAGCTTTACCATCAATCGTAACACACTCCTACATGTTTCGACCCTGCTGGATCATCTTCAGGGAGAACTTTTTTGTTATCGTTACACTAAGGTTGCACTTTATAGTTGAGTGAGAATGTGCTGTTGACTGTGTACTGTGTTGTTTTTGGAGGCGTGAAGTCTGGACCGCACAGAGTTCACGCCTTCAGTACACAGTACACAGCACATTCCCACTCAGCTATAAAGTGCAGCCTTAGTGTAACGATAACAAAAAAAGTTCTCCCTGAAGATGACCCAGCAGGGTCGAAACATGTAGGAGTGTGTTACGATTGATGATAAAACTCTCTTTGTGCATTTGTTGGTGATTAGTGTTTTTGTATAATATAGTGCACGGATATGGAACACATTAAATTTACAATTGTTTATTAGGTTAGACATCATGCCTCATCTGATTTCAATTATTGTTACTCAATACTACTTAGGGTTATGAAACTTTAATCATCAGTAACAGTATTAAAAACCTACCGATTTGTTAAACAGTGCACTGCATACTATACTACTACTACTACTACTACTACTACTACTGCTGCTGCTGCTGCTGCTGCTGCTGCTGCTGCTTATCTGGTACTTGCAGCACATGAACATGTCACTCCTATTATTATAAATTTTAAATATTAAGTCAACTACGCCACAAGAATATACTTTAGGTTCTACGATATGTTTCTACCTCTACAATTTCTTACTTGTTGAAATACACGACCATGTTTCGAATCCAAAATCAGGTTTCCCTTACGTCAGGTGAAACAGGGGACCCAACCAACATCAAAAGTCCCCATAACTGTATCATTCAACACTATACGAGTATACGACTTTAAAGTGAAGCTTGTATATGGTTTGTAACTACTGCAGCTCTCACCTGTGGCCTTAATTCTTATGCATGATTAAAGGCTTGAATTCATGTGGATATTACGAGCTTTTTAAAAGGAATGGAACTTGCGATAACAAACTCACAGGACCCTTTGAACAGCAGACTATGGAAAATACAATTACATAGTTCTCTTACGTGTAATGATGTTGCTATTGTTAAAGTCATAATTTACAACAATTATTCATGTAACAGGCTTGAAGAGCTTCCTGACTACACACAGAACCCAATTAATGTAAACCACGCGAAGCAGTGATAAATGCTCTCCTTGCGGTTCGAACAAGAGAAACCTGATGTACAGCCCCTTCATCTATCATTCAGTTAAACTTTTTCCTGTGTTCTTGAATGTCAAAATGCCATGCTACTTATCACAGTGTTATGAAAGGAAAGGAAAACTCTTTAAATGGTTGATGACATGCAATTCTAACCATGCCACCACATGGACTGAGTGGTTTCTTCCAAGTGACTATAGATAAGGCATAAAAGGCAAGCAAGCATACAAGCAAATAAATAAACAATTAGCCTGGCAGTTCAGACTAGTTGCAAACACGCAAAATGCATTTACTCTGCGACTTGACAAGAAGATGGGTAGAGAGGATTACAGCGGCTAAAAATTAGGTCACAACCTGTCAAAATTCTCCCCCTGTTGTGGGTTCTATTCCCAGTTGTTTCGTGCGGAAAACATGGCTTCGTACTTCAGCAGCTTGTCATTATATTATCGTCTACTAATCTCCTTAGAACGTAACATTCCATATATATAAGAATTTGATCAGTGTCCAGTAAAAACTGTCCGTGTGCAGGCCATGAACGCATACAGGAAAGAGCTGGTATACAACCTCTCGTTTTTGAACCCTACACTATTTGAAGGTAAAGAGATTCACGACCCGGCCGCTTTGACCGGGGAAAGAACCGCCAACACTCACTCAATAGCAGGCTTGGTGGACTCCAAAGTCAACCTGGACGCTTTAAGCAAGAGCTTAATCTCTTTCCCTGACGACGGCGTTTTCTCGGATGTAAACGACTAGGGTATCCCGGCTCCCCGGGGAGAAGAAAACTAAACAACATTGCAAATTAAACAGCATTATTAAAGAAAATATTTAAATTCTGTATAATAACGGCGCCTGAGACCGAAACAGATTCCGTTTACGCAAAGAAAGGAAGCAAGACCTGAACAGGTTGCGTGTTACTCCAGGAACAGCAGTGGCAAAACAACTTGCGTATCGCGAAGTCATCACAGAGACTTCGGTGGTGTCTCTTAACCTTTTAAAGCCTAGCGGTAACTTTACATACCGCCAGCTTTAACATTAAAAAATTCTACGTGGTGCCCACATTGCGTTTATGTGTTTTGTGTGGATCTCAGAACAAACAACAACTTTTGCCTTATAAAACATTAAGAGATTGGTTTTTATAACCGAAGTGGAAAGTGTTTACAGCGCGGTACGCACCGAGTCCTTATATAAAACAGATACGCTTCGTGTTTAACGGGTTAATTCCTTCATGGAGACACCACGAAGTTGTGAATCTAGGGTTGATGAGTTCTCGGAACACTTGTTTCCACCTCTCTTACCCACACGGTACGTAAGCAGACGCGTAGACACTTCTTGCGACAGTGGTGCTAGGCTCACGGTGTTGCTGACTTAGAAGACAACCGCCACGTACCAAAGGAGTTTACATCCCCAATTCACATACGCATATATACACAAACATACATATTCACGTATAAGGGTGCACGCATTAGGGAATAAACACACTGCATTATGTTACTGCTGATATCGCTTTGAACACTGGTATCTCACCCAGAGGCAGGAACACCCACTGGGCTACTTCATAACAAAATGCTTAGAAGAATATTTGTTTTTTGAGAAATGATAATAGGAGAATGAGGAAATAATATAATGATAGATATTTATGTAAAGTGAATTATTTTGGCCTACTTTAAAATTAAAACGTGTCCACAAATTTTAGTAAAAGTACCACGCATAATTTCAAAAATATCCGTTCGCTGGGATTCCACTTATTCCACGCAACCATACAGACATTACAAAGCCAGTACTTTTGTAATTACTCGCAAACGCACCCCATTATTTCTAGAAAAGTCTTGTAGGGGCAATGATGAACCTTCAGTCTGCATTAAAAACGTATTTCTTAAACCACCTGAAGGACTTATTAGGATCGCAAAAAGGACACTGCTTCCCACTTTGTTACACAAACACATGTCGCCTAACTATTGCACGATAGGAAAAGCGTCAATATAGGCTGTTCCATTCAATTCTAAAGAGGTTATATGTTTACAAAAGGTGTTGAAAGGAAGGATAATGTGAGATAACAAGAGAACTGCCAACACCACACAATCTTACTACAAAAGGCACATCAGATGCAAGTACAGCGGCGAAGGACGAATAAAGACTGGGCCCGAAAAAGTGCATAACAAGTCAATTCTGCTTTCTCGGTTGGCTTGTGCTTGTAGTCCGAAATTTAAACAAAATATTATGAACGATAACACAACACAATAAAAGTGGCCGGAATTTCGTGTAAGTGACGAGTCTGAACATACTTGTCGAATTCGTGGTTAATGTGTGACAGTCGACTGTGGTTTTTAAAGATGAGCTTCAAAACACGGACCCACGTTTGTTATAATATTAAGCATACGTGCCATATTCAGTGAGCACATCACAAAAGCAGCATATTAGCGTCAACAGAAACTGAAAGACCTGCTCGGTTCGGATCAAAAACAGCTGCAAATTGAGCAGTTGTTTCATTTTGGATTCTTCTTTGACGTCAGGTCTATTAACTGCCGAGACAAACCTATCGCTGGCAGAGGCAATCAAACTTACAAAATTAAAAAGTAGTGACAAAAGTGTTCAAACATATACGTATGACACTAAACTGAAATACATACATATTCCAGTTGTACCTAGCTAAATAAAAGCACATACAGTTATTCCGAGTCATTACGTGAGGCAATTTTGTAATTTTGGAAAATTTTAAACTTCAACTTTTATTGAAGAATATAATCTACGAACCTATTTAGTGGTTTCAGAGGAAGGAGGTGTCCGACAGGCCGAAACAGCACCCCCAATTATAACCAATACATTCTTGTCTTCTGATAAAGCATAAGAACTTCAGGCGATGTAAATTACTGTTCTTCGGACATAAGCGAAACTATAGGGCCTGCGTCAGAAAGAGTTACAGAAATGCGCTGGTGGAAACTAGAACCCTCTTATATTTTAAGACCTCTGAATACGTCACGAACAGACGTAGAGAAAGGACGCAAGAAGACGACAAAGTCTAAGTCGTTGCACTAACGATATGGCATTTAGGGTCCATTCGTTTCAGTGTTCAAAATGGTTTCGTGGGAAGCGGTAACGCTAAAACAGCATCAACAAAGAGACGTCATCTGCCATTCTCTGAAACAGTTATTGCAAATAATTAAACAGTTTGCAAGCCCAAAACTTCTAAGCCACCACCGGCAGCTGTAATAAAGTACTGAAGTAAGCTAAATAATGTTATTCGTTTATATTTGATTATCCTTGGTATAAAAGAAGGTGACTCCATAATCCTGAAGACGGAAAAGACAGAGTCTGCCTAATTCCATACAATATGCAGTATACTTACACCACATTAACACTAACCTTTTTAAATTTCGGTATGCTGTTACAGTCATTAGGCCTATACAAAAGGCTATTCCAAATAAAAATAAAAGCATAATCGATGTAAATATAGCGTAATTAAATAAGGCTACTTTTAACGTCAGTGGGAGAGTTCAACGCTGTTCCATTGTTTAGTACTGTTAATATTGACTTTGCTCAAACATGGTTCAAAACGTATGTGAATGATAGGCCTGCAAACAGAGGCAGCCAATAAAAAAATATGTTGTACTCCACACAAAACATCGCGATGCAACCATTTGAGCTGTTCCGATAAAAAATTAACCATACATTTCACTTCTAATGAGTACGATACGTCTGTACGAGAGTCAACAGTATATTGCGTAAGAAGACTATATCTAAGTATACTTTCTAATTACTTCTTTTGCAATCCAACCAGTATACAACAACTACTTTCGTGGTGTCAGCGTAAAACGGGGATTGACATAAGACAATAAACCTATGTCTGTCTTCAGACGACTGAATCTCGTTTTTTTCTAAAGAAACCCAAAAATAATGACTCCTGAATTCACATAACAAAATCTCCCTTTTATTTTCTGATAACTCCAAATCTCCTACCGAAACTAATGATACGTAAACACATAAGACAGAATATTTAGTTCGTTTTCTATTATCACCAGCTTTTGTATCGAAAATTATAACGTACAAATTTGTAAGACAGAATTTCTAGTTTATTTGTGCAAACGTGGAGTCATAACAAAACTGATGATATCTAGTTTCATCTGAGATGTTCTCCCTTCCTTTAAAACTCAAAATCTTTTAACCATCACAGCTGCATATGTGTTTATACACAATAATCGCCACTTTGTTTTGGAATAACACAGATGTTGTAACGAAAATTTTGACTTCCAGTTTCATACAACGGAATTTTCACTTTGTTTCAGGAGTCCCAATATTATCTCCACAAAAAAAATAGTACCAGCGAAAAGCAAGGAACTCCCCGCGTTCCCTGTCTTCCGTTTCGTCCGCAATTTGACTTCATGCAACAAAACAACTCTCGAAGCGTCGTTCTTTGGGTGTGCTATCGAATATCATGGAACATGACGAAACTTCTAGGTAAATTTATTAGCAATTATAATATCTAATCCGGAAATCCCAGATCAAATTTCGGTACAAAATCTGGCTATAGTAGATAAGGTTTTACTCAGCTCCCTAAGGCAAACAATATGTCACAACTTCAAACAGGTAACCACCAGTTCTGCGTGTCCTTGTCACAACGCTACATAATCTGAGACTCCATAAACATTTGACAAAGCAACAAATAAACAGAGGTCTAAATGACACAATACGTGACAGACTACAGACAGATCTAAAACTCTAATGCATGAGGTTCGCTTCGCTCTTGAAAAACTGAAAGTTGTTCAAATGACCAAAACGCTTTCCGCCATTTACGAAATTCATTGTTTCGTTAAGTCTTTCGATATTCAAAAAACAGCACTCAACTGTCCGTAATACAATTCCTGTTAATATCAATAATGATATCTAAGTTTTTATGACAGAAGCTCCAATTTGTGCTTTAAAAGCTTAATTACTAATGCACCCACGCTAGTACCTGCAACGAAACATTTATCCCTCTGTCTTGGCCACATTAACAACCATTAGCTACAGCTCCACTGCAAGTGTGGAACGTTAGCTACCGAATGCAATAGAGCGCCATTCGACACTGTACTCACCGAGCAGCAGCGCAAGGCTCAGCAGAAGTACCTCGGGAATCATCCTAGCCGACTACCGCATGACTCGCCGAGAGCTGCCTAGATCCAGACTGACGATCCACAGCCCTCTTACTGTCACCTCGAACGTAGACCACCCGCCCTAGCGCATGCGCACCCCAATATCGTCGCGGCGCTTTAGCGTCCTGCCACTCCGGAGTGGTTACAGGTTCGTGTCTCGAGCACAACTGGAATGTGGATTGATATTCTGTAAGTCTAATTGCGCCATTACCATAACGATCTAAAACAGGGGCTGAGAGGGAAATTGTCTGCTTTTAGTACTCCTGTTACGTCATTGTGCATGGACAAGTAGATCATTTAATGACATTGTACCAGTCCCTGATGTTATGTAAATCAGAATCATCATTGCAAAACACGTTCTTGCTTTCTTAGACCTGATCTCTTTCTACCTACTCATTGTAAGTTGTGGGGCTTAATGCTGCACTTCATTACTCTCAATGACACACACACACACACACACACACACACACACACACACACACACACACACACACACAGTCGGTAGAACTCCTCTGGAAAAGGTGTCGGCTGATCGCAGAGACCCCTACCTGACAACAACCAAGGCTCAAGAAACAGATATCTGTACCCCAGCGGGATTCGAACCCGCAATCCCAGCAAGCGAGCGGCTGCAGACCCACGCCTTAGACCGCACGGCCACCGGGATCGGCTTGCAATATACGTACGAACAATAATTAGAGACAACTGGAAGATGAACACGTAGCACTATAGTGGTAGAACCCAAAAATATATTCGCTTGCAGACATTGGACATGAAAGTCTCTCAACCAGTATAGCTCCACAGAACTCTGGGTACTTCATTGTGCTTTAATTCCGTCAATGCTTATTGGCCTAAGCAAACCTTGAGAAACAAAAAAAAAAATAGAAACAACAACAGTCAGGACATCTGATAGACGAACTTTCCTCCAGTTTGGGAACGGGGCAGAAGACTAAACATTCCTCACTCTAAAACAATAACAGCCTAGCATGTTACGAAATATAACACAAACCCTCAAACTTGGCGGACTCTTAAGAACAAACTAATAGCTTTCGGGTTACATAAAACAAGGGGAAATTCTTGACTAGCAAACGGCTGTTAGCTATTCAATAAGTTCTTTGCCGCTTGGAGTTAGTGAACACAATTAGTAAGTTATGTAAGTCAAGTTTACTTACATTTAATTAAGCACTGTAACTTGAAAATCAATAAAAGACAGGATATACAAATTCTTCCAAATTCAGCCTCGGTAATAAAATAAGTTCAGCGGTTAGACTCCCGCTGTAGCCACTTTAGAGCCGTGGAAAGGGCTCCCGGTACCGCTTGGATAAGGCGCTGGTCTGGAGGCACTGGGATATCCGGTCAGGGTACGAGGTTCTATCCTCGGACAGTGCCTCCAAAGATGACTCCATAAACTGGAAATTTCGGCCACTAATCTGGTACATACAAGTTAAGACGAACGTGCATTTGGTGTCTTTGATTACAGCACACTTCTTTATTATTACTTATTTATTAATTTATACACTATTAGTAACCGAAATTAAAACAACACGCAAAGTGTTTGGAAGTTTTACCCTTCTGGATAAAAGCGTGGGGTGATTCACGCGTGAATAATACACTATAAAGAAAACGCAAGCATAAGTTTGTTTTGCGACAAGTTTGAATTAGAAACCTGCGCTTGGCTCATGCCACCGGAATTCCGTCATTTGTTTTAAGCAGCAGCCAATCAGATTCTATTGGGCTTTTTTCCCGCAGATCCGGGGTTCCAAAATCTGGACACCAGTAACCAATCACAAACTTCCAATTTATTTTATATTCCTGCGAAAGCGATATGCGTCGTTATATAAGACGATGAGGGAAAGCAGAGTGATTAATCATGGATTTATTCTAGCTCCGTCCTCATCCATTCTGGATTCATTCTCAAGCCATTCTAGTTCAGTCTTGATACATTCTCAGCCCATCCTGTTACATTCGCTCTATATATACTGCGGGCACAGCATCTTAATGCAGCGTCCAAATTTTAGGTATTGAATTCATCTGCAAACTGGATCTCTACAGCCGAACATAAGATGACTAGTCTCTAGCTAATTGATTGTAGTACATTACGTTAAAGTCATTAAAGGAACGTTGTACCTGCTTTACCTAGCAAAGTGCCCTGTGGATAAAAGGCTGTGCGCTGCGGTCTGGGGGTTCACCGTAGATCATTCCTGCGAGGAAAGTGTGCTAACCGACAAGCTATCCTACGAACGTAACCAGAGGATGGGGCATTACCAATGAGCATGTCGACGGTTGCAGTGGATAAAAGATGGGCAGGACATGTAGAGATCCTAGGTAAAGGGTAAAGCGATCCCATTACAGGCCTGGACAAGCCCTTAGGCTTCCAGGAGCTTGAGGCTCCCAGATTTTTAGGCAGTCGGCACATGAAGGTGCTAAAGTTTTCAGCCCTACGCACCGGCCGCCTTTACACCCATGAAATATTCCTGGTAATCATTTCTGTTAGAGGATGAGTCGACCTCATGGCCATAGTGCGACCGAAAGGATTATGTCAATGAAAAATGCCAATCACCATCGGGAATCGAACCTGCAACCTTCCGGTTTGTAGTGCAGAGCCTCAACCGACTGCACCACCGCATGCAGACAGCCTAGGATGAATGTAAAATATGTGGAGCATACTGATCGCAACCTCATATGAGGTCACCATCAAGTAAATACAGATTCAAATTTGAGTGTCTCAAAGAAAGGATGGATGAAAATGTGGAGATGATTTTGTGTTTTGAAACCAGGTTGAGCTGCTGGCTTTTTGTGCATATTACGATTAACTTCGTACTTTCGTGACAGAAGGAATTTCTTGCCATTTATGCCACTGTTAGCTTCTGAAAGGCGCTGTGACAAAGTTAGGTGCAAATGGAGGTCATAAAACCTATATTCTGCTGTCAGTATTTTGTCCCTGCGGGTCGACCCCCAGGTTAGCAGCACCGATAATTCATTTGGCGCTGTAAGCCACGTCTTTCAGTGATAAATCTTTTATGGCACAAGTAAAGTGATTTGACAATAAGCAACACCCTAGCTCCCATGCGTGTTAATTGCGGACATTTTTATTTCCCCCCTATATGTAGCCTACAGAAGGAGAGAAATACTGATAGAAAGACAAATTTTCTGCAAGGAACCAACATAATGTATAAAAAACAAAGCAATAAACTTAATTGTCATTAAACACACCATAACACGAACATGCGCTGGAAAGTAATTTCTCCTGAATTCTTACTTTAAAGAAGCACACGTATAAGCATAAAATGAACTACGCTCAGTTCATTAGACTTTCTCGGACCAGTAGCTGAATTTTAAAATTCTACGGCAAGAGTACTTTGCGTTGTGCTCTTAAACATGGCGGGCTGTAACACCAATACGTCAGTGCGGATGAAACAGCGTGCAGTGATAAAGTTCCTGGCGGAAGACAACGTGCTTCTGGTCGACATTCATGGGCGAATGAAAGTTCTTTTTAGACAGGAAAAAAATCAGTAGCAACGAAGATTTCAAGATTGTAACTTCTGCTAGCAAATTCGTGTATACAATTTTCTGCGACGTTAAAGGCGTGATGCTTTTAGAAATCATGGAACATAACCTTTAAGTACGATCGGTATTGTAAAACACTGGGAAACCTGAAATTACGGCTTCGAAGATTTCTTTATCACATGAAGTAGCCTCTCCTTCAACAAGATAATACTCGACGGCGCATACGTGCGAGAACAACTGCTGAGATTCGAGGCTTTGGTTTCATCGTCTTGGATCTCCCAACATACAAGCCCGAATTGGAAACGTCTCATTCTTATCTGTTCCCTAAACTGAGGAAACATCGTAGATGACATCACTACGTGTCGGAAGACGAAGTCGACAGATTTTGAGTTGCGCTTCCGCCATCAAAATTCACAGTTCTGTCGCTAAGGGGTAGTGAAATTACTTGAATCCTTGCAAAAGTACGCAAACTGCAAAGTGATTCTGTGGAGCGGTAAATGTACAGAGGTGAACAACAAACTTCAATAAACTCACTTGTTTCGGTTTTATTTAATACATGTACCCATTTCCACATAAAATTACGAGATGTTACGTTTCAGTACACCCTCATAGTTTGGCAGGATTTATTTGTATAAATTCACGCAGTTTTACAAACCCATCAAAGCATCAAGCAAATCTGAAAGCTTCACAGTACAAACATACAGTCGAGCAAATTATTAGAAATATGATGAAGACATACAGGGACCCGGGATGGCAGCTTACAGCAGTACGCAACGTGATTGCCACATGAAAACGCAGAAAACAAGCAAGGAAAAGAAGAAAATAAGGAAAGAACAAGTAAGAGAACATAAAATGAAATGCAAACGAAGAAAGGGAAGAAATAAGGAAACTAAAGAATAAAGCAAAGCAAAAGAAGAGAAAGGAATGAAGAGACAAGGAGTTGAAGAGAAAACCAAACAACTGGAATACCATGTTAATGTAATCAAACATAGCCTATCATTTCCGAAACAACGCTGGATATTCTCCGGCACTGTTTGCGCAATCTAACCAAGTGCTTTGAACATGTTTGTTCTGGACGCTGTTTGTCGTCAAATGAATGTTAATTTACAGTGATCTGCAATGCATACCTGAACTACTGCCCTCCAGGCTGCGGAGTACTGCAGGATCTAGGTACATAGGATAATTTAAATTGCATTAATAAACTGCCGAACGCTGCGAAAAGAAACAGTGATATTCATTATACATGTCTTGTCATGGATATAGACTTACGTCACTTCTATAAAACCTCCCTAGGTGTATCATTCTAATACAGTTATTTTTGTACGACGACCTACGAACGACTACTCATAACAATTTCTTCCTCCTCCTCTTCTTCCTAGAACCTCCAAGCCTACGCAGATAACGTCCTTTTGCTTCTTCAAGCGCCCCCATTGTTTTCAGCCACTTTCTACTTATATTCATTACACAATTCTGCTTGAAATATTTTCAGTAACGCTTGTCATATTATGATGTTAGGTATGGATCACACTTAGCCGTCATAGATTACGTTCCAGAGAGTTAATCTCGAATAATGCAGTAGCAATAATAACGGTTACATCATTGTTTTGATACAGAAGGGACGGTCGTCAGAACACAGGAAGTACCTGGAACACCAAAATCCTACAACCGTACCATAAGAAAGTTAAGACAATAGGGGAGCAATAAGCAGGCACTGGTACAGGCTTGTAAAATTATTATGGTTCAACGGTCGCACGTCAAGAGGGATGAAGGCTGTAAACAGGAAGGGTTTATAGCGAACCATCTTGGGTTCTGAACACTGTAACAACCTTTCTTGTATTTTCTATTCTTCTCATAAACTCTTTAACTTATAACTGATAAGTTAGCTCAAGCAACAACGCCTTTTGACGGTATTTGGAAAGCAGAAAATTTGATTCTCGATACGAACATTACCCTAAAATTTTCGTACAGATTCTCTAGGCAAATTCCAGGAATGGGCTTTCAAAAACTTTCACCTCTTTTCTCATCAGTCCTATACTTTTCACCATACTTACTGATATTTTCAGCATTACAAACTTCTGAATTTTATTAGAAAATGGTTAATGGACTTCAGTGACACAAAATTTTAATATGTCGATTGTTTCTATTATTACACGTAAGTTACAACACATTTTATGTTACAGAATTGAATTAAGATGTAACGCATTTCATGTGCGCCTGTACGCCTCCCAGACCTATTTTATCAGAGTTCCTTGTGAAGAAGCATCGAAGACGCATGTCTGCACCCGTGTCCGAACAGCAAGCTTCTTTTCATAGTTCAAGGTCAGAACTCTACACGTCTGATAACACAAGCATATAAGCGAAAGGTCATATAAGCAATAGATGGGTCACGGACAGATTTCTTGCTTCGCATATTGCGTGTTACCATGTATAGGCCTAGTCTCGGTCTTCTTAGGTGAAGCAATCAAACACAGAAGACAGCAACGTAACATCAATAAAAATAAATTTAAACAGCAATAAAGTCAATCACTACATTTTCATTTTTCGTAAGTAAGAAAAATAATGTGTTCTTCATTCGCCGTTCTTCCGAAGAAAATTCCAACTAAATAGGAAACTATGAGGTATCTCCGTGGCTGCTTGCAGGAGTGAGTAGAAATGTGACACAGTTTAATGCCACTCTGTAAATAAATATGCAAAAATTTGTCATACCGATACAATATACCTGCTTCGGTCTCGAGTTTTTCGGTTTGTATCCCGGACTGTGGTCGCCTGAATTACGTTTTACTCTAGCCATTCATGACAATTACTGTAAATTAAAGTACGCCATGGCCGCTTATTTTGAATTTCTTGCACATGTGGTTGACACGTTTCTTGTACGAATGACAATAACCTATAACCGACATTTTATGTTATTCATGCTGTGCATACTCTTCAATAAATATTTATTTAAAAAGTTAATTCCATTTTTACCCAAAAAGTACAATTTTACTGTACAGGGGTTTTGCGGAAATTCAAATTTATTCACAAGTGCATCGCAGTTATTACAAGTTTCAGGACCAATGGACAAAGAAACCATAAATGACCTCAGAATCAGTGGTCGCCCTGCAAAGATTGGAGCTGGATAGACCCGAAGTAAGACACCTAAGTGCTACCGATACAGCAACATGTTCTGTCCCTTGTGTCAAGACAGACAAGCCACTTTGTTTCCTTAGTCTGTCTCAATTTTTTCTTCTGTTACCTAAAGTCCAAACGCAATGTCGCCACCCTATATTCGTTAGGCAGCAGCGGACATTTATATTCCCGACGGTTACAACAATTGGAAGCCACCGCTGAATATACGTCCTTCATATCCTTGCTTCCAAGAAATGCTGTCAGACAAAAATCCATTTTCTTCTGGCGATGCGCCTTCCGTTTTACTAGAAGGAAAATAGCAATTTCCGTGTTAGATAACGTGAAATTCGTTTTGCGAGATATCAAATCGATAGATATCTTGCATTTGAATCACATACCTTTGTTTTAGTCCACAAATGTTGGTGTAAAAATAAAGTTGAAAGCGCAAAAATTGTTAATTTTTCGTAGACAAGTCACAGCTTTCTACCACAATATCCTCCTCCAATTCTACTACGAATTTGACATTCCAAATTTGAGTTTATATTTTTATGTGCGGTAGTTATTATTTTATAGGGCATATTTTGTCGTCTAAGTACAGCCGGGCTGCTGTGCGCATGATTAAACTTACATATTGGAAAACACTCGTCAACGAAAGGTCTAAGTGCTTTTATCCTCACCGAATGCTTGGACAGTCGTCCGACAACTATTACCATCACAGCAAGAGTCCTGCAAGCTTACTAATGTTAGTGTATACCTGACAGAGGCCCAGTTGCTTGTACCAACCTCAATCGGCGAGATGTGGAATGTAATTAATTCACTGCCTGCCAGGAGAAGGGGAATTTTGGGGCTCGTTGGTTTGGAATCAGATCTTGTCCCTCGGGGGCCGAGCTTAATTTGCCGGCACAGTGAGCAGTGCGATGCTCTTTTGTCCGGCATAATCGTAATTTAATTAGCTTCGTGATTGGGACGCGATAATCATATCGATCTCTTGTGATACAATCGAAACGACATTTTGGTTCCCATAGTAACATAAGGAATTCGTTCAAATAATTGATTCGGAAATCAGAGAGTGGTATTGGGAATGTATCTCTACAATTGAGACCGCTGCTTTAGTAGATGAATTGTCTGTCGTTAATTCGAAACTGGTGTTAATTTCAGAAACACGGTACTCACTTCATTGAACAATTGAACCCTCATGTCTCTAATTGAGTAGCAATAAAAGAACACTGTTCTAAAAGCTGTTTTTTGTGTTCTAGGATATAGATGCCAAAGGGAGCTAAAAGATGTTCGGCTGGTCAAGAAGTTTACCTCTTTTATGTAAGTCGAAAGATCATTTTCCTAAACAACGAGCCAGCCAATGGACTCTCTTCTGAGACATTTCATACAGCCCTCAGCCTAGCACTTTTTTAAGCATAGCATTCACCTTAACATTAGCCCTCTATCTACGTCCAGGTCTTCCAAGACGTATGTTTCAATTCATCTCTCCAATCAGAACTATAAACGTTATTTATGCCTCATCCCTCCACAGCATGAGTTGTCTCGCCCTGCCCCTCCTATTCTACTTAGTACCATTGCTCTAATAATATCTCGTAGAAGGGAATAAATTATGAAGCCACTTATTAAGCCATTTACTCCCAGCCTCTTGTTACTTTCCCTCTATTACGTCCAGATACCCTTGACAGTATTTCGCTTTCCACCACCTAAATATACGCGAATAACTTCGTCTTTAGTGAAAGACGTGCGCTATGTTGAGGCTTTTTCAACGTTTCGATCTACGTTGAATAAAATTCTGAAATCCGAAGTACATCAGACAAAAACCACGGAAACCTAAGGATAAGAAGAGCCTGAACCCATAATTTTCCCTGAAGCAAAATATCAATGTTTCATAACAGTGCAAAACAACAGACAATATAATATTTAATGTCTCAATTTTTAGATGAGATTCAGAAAGACAGATGTTTAGGAAAGGTAAAAGATATTTTCCAAATTGAATCTGCTTGTAATTTCTTCATCAATATAAGCAGTGTTTAAAAAATGTAAAGCACCAAATACCAAAACAAATTACGGCATACAAGCTAAGAAGGAGATAAGTCTTTGAAGACCAATGAAAAGTGGCATAAGGTCTAACACGGCTGCCAAACACAAGGACAAATTGATGGTGATAAAAAGTATAGAATTCTCACTTGCAGTATCGATGAACATAAAATTCGATTCCTATGCCACTGAATACAAATAATGCATTAAAGGACTTCCCGCACGAACTTCAAAACTAAGAGAAAGAACAAAATATTTCAACAGTGTTTTTAGGAAATATATTTCACAGAATTCTTACTATGATATATCTGCTAAGGACATAAATTGTTGTATCTGTAAAGGCCATTAATACATTTCTTATATCTGATCATTTCTCTGTTCGATTCTAATATATTAGCATCTACGCCTATTTCCTGCAACAAACACCAAATAATTTTAGTAGGACCTACTATTACGTGTAAACGAACCAAAAATATTTCGGGACAATACAAAGACCACTCTTCCGATCACATTTTAAAACGAATGGAAAACATGCCTAAAGAATGGCAGGTCGCTAATATTACTACTCTGAAATAATATAGGCCTATATGCCTCTGTTGCACTATTTGGCACAATGCAAAATTTTCATAAGGATGGGAGGATTGAACGGGCATCACGAATATCTTATAAAATGCCTGATTCCTGTCAATGCTGAAACTTTTCACAACGTGCTCACTTTCATTTAGCGTGTGTTGTAGCTCGAAACACGTATTAACGCTGCATACTTAAAACGGAAATTATGGATTTGTAGACGTTCTTAAATATCACAGAAATACATAACATTACTTCGAATATTTAGAAATGTTTTATTTTGAATTAGGCTCTTTTTTCAACAGACATAGTGGACTCATACGGGAATATCTTAAAGGAAATATTTTATGAAATGTCATGCAGTTCTCTTCGAAATTTACTTTGTCAATCAAGAAGATAAATGTTCGTACAAATGCATATCAACTTTCCTGAAGGCTATATCTTTATCATCTCTAAAAACTTCAGTCTATCGGAAGAATTCTCCCAGTAGAATGAATACATTGAGTCCAGTCGGAAGGTACCCTTGAATCAAAGGCAAGAGAGGCATCAAAACACATTCACATTCCAACAAAAACTGCGCCAACTGTCATTAAAACTTGAGGAAGTTCAGCAATGTACTCATGTTTTGCTTGTTGTTCAGTCAATCAAGAAATTTCCATCCCGTTAAAGAAACTGAAAACTTATTATCCGTAGCACAAAAGCCAGTAACTCTATCATGAGCCAACGATTTAATTTCTCTAACTCCAATGTTATTTATTTACGATCCGTTTTAATAATACCGTCCCATACATGACTATGTCGTTCACGTGGTTTTTCCGTTCAGATTGTCCGACAAAAATACTGTATGCATTTCTCATCTCATAAAAAAATATAATTTCTTCAGGCAGGAGAGTAATAAGAGAGTATCCATTAAGAGTCGTTTTCCACACAGAGTTCCATCCAAAATTTCTCGGCGTAGAACATGTATATAGACATAAAGCATACAGCTTTGTCCTTGTGCGTTAGAACAGGCTCGTCATGACAGGATGTCGCCATTGCTATACTTTATCTTACTCCGAGGGCTTCAGAATTTATTTGGCACTATCTTTTAACTAGTTTCAAAAATCCTCCTTCCACATACCAATATATCTGTTCCGATGGACCTCACACAACCTGCGCACATCCAAAACCTCTAAGCGCTAAATATGAGAGCAGGCAGTGTAACTGAATTTTCATTGCTCAGTTTTGGACAACCCTGTTTCTTCATGACCACTGCCGTGCTCTGATATATCTCACAACCTGAGCGCATCCAATATCTCGCGGCGCGCAATATAGCAAATAGCAGCTAGAATATTACGCGCCTAACTTGGCCGGACAGCACAATACACAACCACAACTACACTGCAGCCAACCCTCCAAGGCTCCACATCCCTTCGCAAAACCAAAGGCAATCGCTCTTCCAAAAGAGACTGCAACGAACACTGCGGTTTCTTAACACATTCTTGGAAAAGAGAATGTACGGTTTCTGATCAAACGTTAACGTAGAAAACCTTCACAACATGGATTATATTATTCAGGGACTCATCTGTTTCAGACTCTATATAACCACGAGCAATGAAAACCAAGCTTCTTAAAATTACAAGGTGGCCTGCTGTCTGGTGAATATCAAAAACATTCCATCCACTCTTTCTCCTTAAAGAAAGAACTGGGTGGCGGAATATGGATCTAGGTCTTCTGTTCCTCGTTTTCGCATAGTCCATTTTTTAATATATTCGGTAATTGCCTAGCTGCAACTGCATCCCAGAAAATGAGTTGTAATGAATAACATAACCCCCTTGATAACGCATCTTTTCTCAGAACTATTCAGCATGCTTACAGAGGAACTGTGTATTTGGAAGACTCTTAATTTTCACCCCTATATATGTAAGAGTGGTATCGTCTGGACTTCATTTCCTACAAGTTTTTATTCATAATTTTTCAAAATGTGTGTGGTCAGTTACCTAACCCTAAGTCTAAATGATTTGTCTTCAAATAACATGAACAGTACTTTGCCCATTTTTGTTCAAACACGACTTTCAAAAACTGGACATGTTTTCATCACAGTCAGAAAGGAAAATTTCCTGCTTAGCTCAGTCAGTGATAAACAGTTAGTCTCTCTGAGTGTCTAGTGGTGAAGATTGGCTCGTTCTAACGCACACAGCTGGGTAGGAAGTTGTCCTTCCATGCATCTGATGACGGAAACAGATCCAGATTCCCACACGTTGTAACTGAAACACACTAAAGATAAAGTGCATTGCCCAAAGTAAAAGTCGTGTTTGCAGATACAGAGTGTCAAGCACTTAAAAATATTAAATACATGGTTATCTCTATTTAAGAATCTTGAGGTTGGAAGCCCAGTGTTCAATAATCTGCAGTGACATTCTCTTAGCAGGATAGCGTAGTAGGTATGGCGACAGGCTACGGGCTGAACAGTCCGGAGATCGAATCCCTGTAAAGGCAAGATTTTCCGCGCCGGTCCTGACTGGCCCTGGGGCCCATCCAGCCTCCTGAACAATAAGTACGGGGTCTCTTTTCCGGAGATAAAGCGGCCGGGGCGTGGCGTTGACCAGCCGCCCCCTCTAGCGCCAAGGTCAAAGAAAGAGTACAGCTATACCGGTACTCCGCCTCTGGATCTTCATAGCCTGTTCAAGGGTGGAATTTACCTTTATTCCTATAATCCCAGTTCTCTGCATAATTTTTTGTAGTGGAATGCACGATGTTCTAGGCTACTTTTCTAAAATTTTCTCTTCCTTGTTTTTTAATACTTTATGCTTATTTTGCAGTTTTAATATAGTAAAATGGAATCAGATTTACACAAAAGGTATTACTTTATTAAGCACTACAAAAATAAGCACTTCGTTTTGCATACGATTAAGTCACAATAGCTGATTCAGAGTATAATTTAGAGAGAGGAGTACTTACATTGCAAAATAGCAAAATTTTTGGAATGGAAATATCACCAGAAAAAAAAACAAAACGACGGCAGTATTAGGACAAGACCCAGTATGATATAAATTCATTGGGGATAACAAATGTTTAATACTCGTACAAGTAAAAAATTTTAAATATGTCGGTTGTGAAATTTTCTATGAACACCAAAAATACTGAACAAAAAATTTGCTCAAATATTGGGAACTTTAAACAACACCTTCCAACCAACTTTGGTCCAAAAATCCTTCAAGAATAAAAGTATATAATGACTGGCTCTCCCCATTCTTCTACACGGAACCGAAATTGGGAGCCTCAGACAAAAAGGATAAAAAACGAATGACACAAATCGCGACGAAATTTTCCAGAATAACAGCGGGATACACACCTTTTGACCACAAAAGGAAATAGGAAATTGTGGAAGAGTTGAAAATAGAAACAGCTGACGAGAAACTAAGAAGATACAAAACAATTTGGCTGCAACATTAAATACGAATGAAAAACGAGAGGATGCCAAAAATAATGCTGAATTACAGACCAATGGACGAAAACAACTTGGAAGACCTCTGAAGACACTATCACACGAGGATGAAACAGGTCTATTAAGGCCTAAAGCGTGACAGATGAGGGTGGTGGTGGCGGTTATGATGATGATGACGACGATGACGACGACGACGACCTTGATGTGTAGTTTTAAAGAATTTGTAGAAAGGTGCTAAATATTTCAATTATTTTCGCCATTCTAGATGCTTGTTTGAATAATTTTTAGTATCTGCAGCTGAATGTTCGACTTATTTCAGAAGGTTATAATCGAACTTACAAAATATATCTGAACTTCGACAACATTGCGATATTTGTTATTTATTTGTATGCCTACTTTCGACACTGTTTTGGCCATAGTTTCATTTTTGAATTAGCACACTTCATATTCCTAGCACTTCGTGTTTCGCTATTTAGTATAGCCAGTACTTAGCACTTCTTCATTTTTAAGGTCACGAAGTGTGTCGCAGCACTATACACTCCTCCAGGCGCTTCGCTATACCTCCCTTACATTTCATTCCCTTTCTAGACGGAGATTTCTCCTGCAGGGATCAATGGTTCCTTTTAGAAGGGGACTTAATAACAAAGCGCGGAGGCCAATGACAAATATTTGGTGCTCACTTGTTTAGAAGAACAAGATCTTAGGTTCTACACAGTGTCTTTTATTGTCACAGTGTTTTCAACTGCAGGCCTGCAAGCTCGAAATAATACTACAAAAGCATGACAGGATTAGGACTATCGCAATCTTTGTGGTTGCATGAGGCCCTATCATTCAGGCGGCCCTGAAAACATAGTTGTATGTCAGATTTTGTGTCAGACACGTTTTCCATATACAACCTATATGCGTTGTCTGAGAAGAGAACGAGTAGTTACTGTATGTACTGTGACTTTAATATTCACGTGGGGACGGCTGCATTTAGCACCATTTTAATGTTAAAGTAGGGAGGCCTAATTAGGTCGGAATTTTGACCTTAATATTGAGCCCTTTGACGTTAAAGATAAGCACAAAATGTAACGCCAAGTTTGATTATCAATTCTGCGTTTTCTGTAGGACCGACAAAAAATACAGAAAACGTCAAATGATATGACCGTTGCATTTATACTGACTTCTAGCCAGCCGTCCGAAATCACGCACGCGATATCTAAACGCAGTCGTATATGGTACACGCGCAGCTGCTGTATTTTAGAGTGTACATGTCTTTTGTCACTCATTCGTTTGTTTATTACTTAAGATCTGAATTCCTTCAAATAAATGTAACGATTGGTTAATAGTGCAGGAGAACCCACTGCGTCTTCATTACAGAGGCAAATCTGGCTAATGTTATTTATACTTATAACATACGAAACGCCTAAATACATTCCGTGGGCAACGCGCAGTCTTTCTAACATTACGGTAGGTGATATATATGTACAGTATCCAACATACTTTAACGGTTCAAAAAGGTAAGGCTTATTTGGTATTTACGGTGCCAAGCTTTTATCACATCACTAAATTCTATTTTTAGGTTGCATGGTCGTGACACAGATTCAGGCTCAGTGTATTTAGTTCAAATGTGATATGTGACTTTCCAGCTTGTGGTTTCGTTCGGCATCCAGTTATTCCATATGCCTCCTCACATATCTGTCACGCTTTCGAGATTTGAGTTTCTCACAGCGGTTTTGCTGACAATTCATGTCTTCTAGAATATTACGCTGTCTTTTCTTTTAAATTGTTACAGACCTTCGACAGAGCGTAGTGCCTTCATATTCAGGATCAAGAAGTTTTACAGGACTACTCAACCGGCCTCCTTGACCGTTGGTCCTTTGTCTTTCGAAAGGCCCTTAAATATTTCCCAGGTAGAATGCGTAACTTACAAAAGACTTAAATATTCAGCAAGCTTATTTGGGTTCGAACTGCACGAGTAAAAAGAACTATTTAAAGCAGCGGTTCCCAAATCTTCTCACTCCATAAAGCAGTGCCTTCAAATTTCAAAATACACGAAGCTACATTTGAATCTGTACTAGATCTGCATATACATATTAGAATTTCTCGCTCACTTATCCCTTTTCTTCCAAGTATCCACTTGACGTGTCCCATATTGATGCAATTTAACTCGGTGTTTCACAAACCATTTCCTATAGCAAAGGAAACCAGTGTAGCCTATTGTAATTTTTCAAATACAACAGAATGCAAAATATATTATTTTCTGAAACTAAAGAACAAAGCCACACAAATCGCACAAGCAGTAACTATCACGGAATCCTGGAAAGTACTTTGGCTGTTACGTAGGCATCCCAAAGTCTCGGAAAAAACGGATGCTTTCACTGTCTCACTTTTCCACTCTGAATATGAAGACACGTGGCTCCTCCAAAACTTTAGCACGTATGTACCCGACTACAGTGTGCCACATCCCAGAAGGCAACGGTCTTACTATTCACCCCATGAGCACGCTAGGGTTCATATTTTTGTGAGTTGTTTTCCTTCGTCACAGCTATCCACACAATATCCGGTCCTCTTTTTAAGTAGGCTACACTTCTTTTCTCAGGAAATGGTTTTCTATAAATTTCGTGAGAACTGAAAAAAGCATGGATCTTACTGATAACTCCAAGTCTTATCAGCCACATGATTACTCCAACAGACGTCACAATCTCTGGCTCTGTGTTCCACAACGAATAAATCATCTACATCTGGAATGCTCTGCTCCTCTAGAAGGCTTCAATAAACCACAAGACCTTTCATAAATATTCTCTCGTGTCTGCTGAGGAAGCCGCGAGGAAGATATCACACAATACGATGACGGAAGGTCTCTCTTACCGCTGCAATTCTTACCTTCGCTTTTCCCACCCATTATTACATGTCCAAAGTCAAATCGGAACTTATGACACAGATTAACTCTACTGAAGATTTTCTTAATTTTCCTCAGTTTCTCCAGCAAATATAGGGACTACCCGACGTCACTTTCCTTCTAGTTCCTTTCCAATTAATCAGTCACAGACCATCCTGTCCTCTGCACTATGCACTCAAAGATACCGACGGTGTCGTAAAATAAACAAGAAAACATCTCATGCTAACCCAGAATGGCGTACAGGTGCTGCCATCTCTGAGTAAGTAATAGGACTGACGCTAATACCCTCCGCGAACTGATGGCCCAGGCGTCTCAGATTTTTATTTCATTTTCGTGCACAGCAGTAGAAAGCAGTAACCTCCATCTCAAGTTGAAACCTTTTGTAGTAGTAATCGTCTCACGGCACCTCGCATTAAGGTTGTACGAGACTGTTATTGAAGACCTCCCAGAAATCATATTAAGTTTTCAGAAGCTTGTTCTTAGAGGTTAAAATTATCCCCTTTAAAAATTCAATGCCCTGCCACCTTTGATTCGACAATTCCCACGTTATCTTTGAAGTAATTTACAGTTGTTTCGTTGAAGGCATTAGGTACCTAATAATAGCTTACTGGTCTCAAAGTCTGTCCCGTGAAGGTTAGTGTACTGCAACAAGTGGTCTTATTTTCCTTATCATTTAAGCACTTGTAGCTACAAATGAAACTCCGTAACAGTTGTCATCCCTACCAGAGTTCCACATTAAATGCCAGGAGGGCATAACACTTTCAAGGTAGACTGCTTTCATTTACCTGTTTAACGTATGGTTATTCAATGGAAATGTAGGGAGCTGTCCCTGTGGGAAAAGTGGCAGGGATAAAAGTGACTAATTTAGTGCACAGATTTAGAATGAATGGAGCTATACCTCCCATATGTTTTCATGGTGCGTACAGAGTCATCTGTACTTAAGCTTTCCGCTAGTGCATGATATCACGATTTCAGGTGGTGTGATCTGTTACGGTAATATTTAAGGCTGTAGAATTAGGCAACCAGTGTTTCGACGGCAACATATGCCAGCATTTGAGTGCACTCAATCCTTATTATATAAGATCAGGTTGATTAAGACAGAAGCCCGCTGACCCCTTAGAGGGAAGCAGAAACTTTGTGAGGCGTCAAAACTAACGTTGCTGGACATTTCTTCTACAAAATCTTACATATGTAAATCGTTTTGACTGTGAGAATATGTGGCCGTTGATTTCCGGAATATCTCTAAGTATTCAATGCCCGATTTTAATCATTTACTTAAACCCTTAGGCGAAATTTCAATTCTACCTCTAGTTTTCTACAGCCTGTAGGTTACGTAGACCTACTTTATTCTTTTCGTAGTTAAAGACTCACCTCTTTAACGAATGACAGTGACGCTAACAATACAAGTTTTTAAAATGTAAAACTTTCTCGAATAACGACCGGCCCTCGTATTTCAAGCGTACCTTGTATTATAGCCTAACAAGAAAAGGGGGCAACTGTATCAGTATTTAATTCTGAAGTTTATTTTAGTGAAATCTGCAAGTCATGTAGAAGACTCTTCCTCGCAGAAATCCCGATTAATTTCCTGTCTTGGAAGCCACGATAGCCAAAAAATTAAGGTTACGGAATCCACCAATTACTGTCCCGTCGGAAAAATGTCCTTCCAAAAAGGCACTGAGTACAACAGAATTTAAACTGTACCAAGTTTCAGAGACGGAATCTGAAAGTCGTGGTACGTGAGACGGAATGTTGCTTCGAGTAGATAACAATAAAATAAATGTTACAACTATAATATTAAATTAATCAAATCATTAAAGAGCTTATCTTTATAAAACAGGTCGCTGCGTTTTTATTGCCAAGAACCGTAGTTTTAAAGACATTAGTTAAAGTTTCTCTTCTATTTATATTCATCCGCATATTTGGAGGTTCTTTTTTTGCGCAACAGTCCATCTAGGGCCTAGGCCGCCTCACTCTTGAGGTTTCTAGGTCACACACACACACACACAATTAGACACACACACACACACACACACACACAGACAGACACACAGACACACACACAGACACACACACACACACACACACACACACACAGACAGACACACAGACACACACACAGACACACACACACACAGACACACACGGTACGACTTCTCTGAACGAGTGATCAGCTCGTCGCAGAGACCGCTACCTACACAACACATAACGAACACAAAAGACGAACATCTATCCCCTCAGCGGGATTCGAACCAGCAATCCCAGCAATCAGGTAGCTGCCGACCTACGCCTTAGACTGCATGACCCGAGGATCGACGGTTTGCTCAGTAGTAAGGAGAAATGTCGGAATAATTCTCTTTCTTCATCATTTGATTTAGCCATGTAAAGGTTTTTCACAAATTCATAGCTAACTACCCAACGGCAGTATAAACATGTATAAAGTGGGTGCAAAATCGGAATTGCATGAGTAATATTGCTCCTGGTAAAATATTCACTATCGAAAACTTTGTACCGAGCACACTTCATGAGCACATTAAACGTGAGGTCCGCTCACATTTCTTCGTAATTGGAGACAGTACGGATTTCGTATGCGTGGTGTAATCCTCGGGTCTGTCTGGGTCATCAAAACAAAAGGTCTCGCCCAATACGATATCTTGCGAGGCTTAAGAAAACAAGAGTGAAGAATTCTCAACCTGACACACCTGAGAAGATGGGTTAAGGCGCTACCAACTGGGTTAAACATAAATATGCAGTTTTCTACGATGCGAAGACTTGTAGCCCGATTGAAGTGTACCGACATTTCAGAGGATCGTGCTGCTTCCGTACTTATACATTTCATATATGGAAATATTTGAATATGAATTTAGGACATACAGGTTTTACCACGATCGGAAGGGAGTCAAAAGTTATGGAAAACGTTACTACGCTAAGCCTGAGAAAAAAAGCCAATCAATCTCCTGACCCTGAAAACAAATACACTGCAATCACTGGAAATGTCCATTAACACTTTACCAGTCGAAATGGAGCAAAAACTCAAGGTGCTTAAATATTAACCATGTACCTTAATCATTTACCGTTAATATCGTACAGGACTGCTGAATTTTTATATCCTTCCCTTTGGGGTACAGCCCGGAGGGACCAATGGGTAGCACCAGTCCCTTCTTAATTTTTGTTCACAGCGTTATGGGAAGAGTGTAACGCCGTTTTATTGCGTCCAGTCAACCTAAAGTTCAAGCTGTGTTGTTTCTAATCCTAAATCCGGGCGTAAATTTCCCACTGTATAATCTGCAAATGCATGGAAATGTAAGTAATCGAACGGGTGTGAATAGAAATTAACGTGAGACGTGTTGTGCCATGACCAACAGCAAGCCTTCACTTTCGTTGACGGACTCCTTCAGTGCAAATTAGAGAACCATTTGGACCGCTGGTTTGTATCAAGGGTTGGTGTGGTCACAGTCGCCCAACGGAAAGGACGTTCTTTAAATTTTCTAAAACTTCCTTCAATTTTAGTCCTTTATTGTAGAATGCGTATTTCAGTTTTTCCCTAAATTTATTTCTCTCCTTCAGAAACCGAGAAACCGTAATTGGTTTACCTAAAAATTCAACGAAAAATAAACGCCTAATTTTTTACTACCAGATTTATGGGTGCCTTCAGTGTAAAAACTGAAAATGTTTCAGAGCCAAATAAGTGTGCTCGACACAACTCCTACAGTATTTCTGTCTAAAAGCAACGCCCAGCAACATTCGAAATTAGTTACCCTTGCCTTCAGAGGAACTCATTACCGCAGCTTGCCCGAACTCATCCAGCACTCCTTGTGGGTGTGTAACTTTTCCCCTTAGTACTGAATCCACCTTGTACCGTATTAATCCTTCCCCGAAACTTTACAGTACTGTACATTTGATGTACTACCCACAACACATTCTCACGTTATAACATGCGTTCCGTATATCAGGTTACACTTAATGTAGCTTATAAATTAAACTGTAGTGTAGTGTGGAGTGAGCCAAAGCTGTGTAATTCTGTGTAAACTGCGAGAATGATCCACCAGCGAGCATGTACAATGGCAGCTGCAATGCAACATTATTGTGTGATTAATTGCAATAACATCCTATGTCCTGGGTCCTAACCTCAACCTCACACCCTTTCCTACCTACAACGTTCGTACCACCATGCACGTTAATCACCTTGAGATCCACGTGCGGAAATTCCTAGTCCGGCTGCTACGAAGAAAAATTTCAACTGAATTCAACTTTGGCATATTCGTGAAGCAGCTCGTAGCAGCATTCGTCAGAGCAGTTGCTGCTAAATGTTGTTCATGTGATATTTAAAGTTAAACTCCAAAGAAGATAGGCCTAAATGAAAAAAAAACTGTATTTCCTGAAGAAACAAAATGACAGACCTTGTGTTTGCATATATGCATAACTCTAGAATTTAGGATTCCACTTCACAAAATGAAACCCGAGACAACAGAAACATACCTGTTTCTAAGTTGAAAGCGCTGTATATACTCAAAAGCACAACAGTTGTGAGTCATTTCTGTTGCCAGGAATACTCATAACCATAACTGTGGATTTGTACACGCTATAAAATAATGTTCCTACACACCTTCAAAGAAGACGTAACACCATTTTTACAGCTACCTGGTGCATATTCGCATTTTTCATTACGACGTGCACCTAAACGTGAAGCTTCCGAATGTGTGCAATGGGTAGAAGAGAACTGACTTCTTGGCTTCTCCTTTTAACTGCTCTCAGAAGATTAGATTTTTTGTGAAATATGTAAAGAAACAAAGTGAAATCCTCGAAAGTAATGTCGTTAAAACAGTTAAAAATTACCGGAACCTGCAGTTAACATTCACCCTACGTGCGCGCTAGAGTACATGGTAAAACGTGAATTACAGGGGCCGATGTATTCCGATACTGCAAACTGAATTGATATCCTAAGCAAATTTTTATTAATCCTGTGTTAGTTTCAGGCTCTAATTTTGACTGTTGCCTGCGTTACAGCAGTTACCTCTACGACAAACTCATCGGGAATTCATCGTATAGTGAAGGGGAAGTCTCTTGCCTGTTTACAGGTCACTTTTGCTACCTCGATATTCTTAACAGAAAACATAGAAAAATTACAACATTTGAAATTTCTGAACCTTGTTTGTTCAAATTTGACCATTCTTCAAGTGTCGTAGGCCTATTTTACTCTATCTAGAATTTAAATTTGAGATTACTATGATGGCACGTCGTCATTAGAGAAAAATTAAGTTTGCCTAATAACTCGTAAAGATATACACACACATTTCCAAAACTAAACTCATTCCTCTGTCCACCTATCTGCAAACAGGACACGTGATTATGAACATCGGAAAATCACCTGCTTTCCTTGCTGGTCATAAAACGACAATAAGAAATACCTCGCCTGCTTCTCTCAAAGGAATGAGATATTTTCTCTACACGAACATATCATCAAAATCGTGTACAGCAGGTAACAGAGACAATTATCCGTAGGAATAATAAATAAACGACCTACCTGAGAAATCATTTAACTACAAATACACAATGTACATCCGATAAATAGAACCATACGTTTCTATTCGACGCCAGCTAACCAACCAACGAAATTACACTTTTGACTAATATACGGTACAAGTAAGCGTCACAGCGAAAGATCTTACAGCCATCTTCATCCAGTCTAACCTACATAAAAAAGTAAACAATTTTTATCCATTACTAAGAACCCAGTTCGTGTAAACTCAGCACCTTGCGGACAAAAGGATTAAATCCTGCGTCAGTCAAATAATTTACAACCAACATACCACGTAAAGTAGCCAAACTTTATACAAATTTATAGGATGACATATTCCAGAAAACAAGCTACTACACTTCCTACATAAAGGAAAATAACAGTCCAATGCGTTTACACTTTTCGTAAAGCAAATTCACACCACATAATAGAGCCAGCATAAGGCAAATATTTTACAATAGGCAACTGCACACTAATACAAGGTCAAACGCTAAAAAAAACAAGCCTAGAGCCCATGACACACCCGAAATACAGATAACTAATATCCACCTTGTATTAAGCAAACTAACAGATACGAGTACACCTAGCATAAAGCATACACGCCCGACATAAGGCAAATTCAACTACAGATGGAACAAAGAAAACTAATCTACACCTGACAAGCTAAAAGTAATGTACGCCCAACTATAATTTAAAACTACAATGGCGAAACGAAATTAAAATCCCGTAACTTTCAGACAGGCACAAATATGCTAGCTGCTTATGACCCGTCCTCCGTCGCCTTAAGCTCCCAGGCTCCTGTGACATGCACTAAATTGCTCATATTCCCTCTGTTCATTTTCTCTCTTGCTTGTTCGCTGTCTCGGAAATAAAATATTTGCATTCCTTCTTTCTTCTTGCCTCCATTTCCTTGCAGTAATTCCGGACGGAGGTGGGAATTATTTATGGCGACATGGAGACATGAAAAGCAGGAACAATAACGTCACTAACAGAACGAGCACTGATTCTCTGCGCGGTACGCACCTTTCTAACCACACGTGTCGCGTTGTTGACAATGAACAAGATCTTTTCTCTGTACGAATATTAAAACGCGTGTGGAAGTACAAGCCTATCGCTTTAAAATCAATTTCGATATGTAACACAGAATTCTTCCAACAAGTTTTCTCTACATTTGACGATCACGTTATAGGTCATATGATGTTACTATACCAGCTACGAAAATTATAGCGCCCAATCAGTTGGTAAGTTAGAACACTGAAGAACACAGAAGCGGCCTCTTTCAAGGTGCATCAGTTATTATTATTATTATGCGTCTCAGCAAAGCAGCTTATCATATGAAGCAGTCGTACACGATATATGCATGCGTTTCCTTTAGAGATTCTACAATCAAAACAATTTATTGAAACATGCACACCGAAGTATTTACAAATACTTTTGACTGTGCAATACTAAAACTAACGTATGGTAAGTAATGTCTTTGCCCTTGTAAGATACCTTCACGTCTAAAAGTCCCGTTTAGAATACACATCCTCTGTTCTGCAGTGTATGAGGCCATTTTCACAGATACTAACAGCATTACGCAACGCAAACACGACGAACACATAAATAAAATTATCTTACAAACAGTACATAATTCAGAAATTTAAATAGTTGGTCCCGTCCTGACGATTTGTCTTTCTATTGTATAATTACTGTATTCGGGGATAAACATCGCGAGATTCGATTCCCAGCAGGTGCAGAATATTCTGATCTTCGACGCCACATCCAAGCTCGCAGTGGGGCTCATTGCCTCCTCACCAAAGGTTGCCCAGGACTCCTTCCTTGTCAGTAACTCGAAAAAACTGACGACTCACTTCCTTCCAGAGTCAATTTCGTAAAGTGAAAAAGAAAACAAGCTTCTTGATGAACTGTGTCACTAACACCGTCACTAAACCTGACGTAAGTACAAGCGCTATCTATTACTGAATCAACAAATCAGAGTTATTCTTTCGAAATTGCTTCCTCATATTTTGGTATAGAGTACTGAGTTTAACTGCGTGTGTTTTTGCGGTAAATAATTAGTCATAATAAATCTGCACATATGAATACACCTATAACCCGACTAGAGCGAACGGCAAAATTGAATTATTTACAAACTAGTTGCCTGAGGGAAGGTCGGAGCTGTCTGAAGACTTCTACATCGGTCTTGTCACTGAATCAGATTCTCTTCCGAAGTTCTGCACCCGCATCAAACCCCAAAAGTAGATACATGTTTCACCATCTTTAAATAATTTACGAACCAACCAAATTAATTAAACAGTAACGTCTAAGTGCCAACTGGTGTGCACCATGGGATAGCGGTTTCCTTCATACGCATATACAAATTACCGCAGGGTTAAGTAAATGTCAGTAAGGCAAGTGTTTTGTTCAGTGCTCTAATATCACGGGTGAAGAGATGCAACAGTCCCAATTCGAAGTGTGGCATATGTACATAGTTCGTCCGCCAGAAACATAGGCCTGCTTCACTAGCTGTTGAAATATTCATTCATTACCAAATGATACATAGTTTTTTGGAGTCCCTCCAATACTTCCCGAGTTAGAAGCAAAGATGCATTAATAATAATCATCATCATCATCATCATTTCATAGAAATGTCGTGGTTTTAAGTCGCATACTCTTTGGTGGAACATGAAATATAAAACAGACGTACATTCATATTACTGATATTACAACCCATTTTTTAGAGTGCTGATAATGGGCATCAGCAGAAAAGATTCTGTAACGTTGAGTTCATAAAAACGTGTACTACAAAAATATCATTAAACTATTCCGCACAAGTCGGTGAATTACGGAAGAGTAAACTGAGTACTATGCCAAAATACCACAAAAGTTTGTACAAGTTTACTATAGGCTATTTAGATGATTTCCATTCTGTTACAATAATAATTTCATGCAACACGTAGCCTATTCAATCAGTGTCAACCAATACCCCGAAAGACTGTTCAATCCTCTGCGTAGGTTTATATCGTAGTGCATTCACAAAACTATAAGTTACATTTCTTGAAATATAAACTGAATACTCTATACCTCTTCGGCCAATAAGAAACGAGCTTTTCAGAATAAATGTTTATTTTTTGTTTTTAAGTGTATTATTTAAAGTCTCTCGTAATGCTAAGATTATATATCATCGTTTATGTACGAATGTATAGATACGAGGTACTATAAGACACGCCTGTCCCAGTGTCACTCTGTCCACCACAAATTCCACACGGATTGGCCCGAGACTGAACAAGATGTCCGTGGGGAGAGGCCGGCAAACGGCCGCCTGGAATATGGCACGGTCTAGAATGCTCATGAAATGTACATAAAATAATAATAATATGAACTGTATGTGAATGAAAGAGAATAGAGGAGTGTCGTGCAGAACATGAATGTAATATAGAAGAGAAAGCACACATACAATGGATAGAATTAATACAATAAAGAAGAATAAGAAATTGAATTAGTACAATGGAACTAAATATAGCAGCACAGAACAGAATGCAAGAGAAGAGAAGAGAAGAGAAGAGAAGAGAAGAGAAGAGAAGAGAAGAGAGAAGAGAAGAGAAGAGAGGAAAATCAACAAATGTAAGGGACTACACTCGTAAAAGGTCTGAGGACAGAGCAGCATATTTGAACAGAACAGGGCATATCATACTATGTCCTCGATATTCTCCCTTCACGTGGCAAGACAAGTTTATAGTAATGGAGCGTAGCCACGTGGCAGTAATAACCGACAACAATCCATCCTTATAAAGCGGAGGCAACTACCCTTCGGTCCGACATCCAGGCTTGAATTTGCGACGAAATATTAACTCTACATAGTACTAGCACCGATTACTCTACAAAGCTGTGATTTAAGAATTCTCAGGTTAATGAAGTGTGTATTAAGAAAAATTGTGAGTTTACCGTATTCGTCTGAATAGATAGTGTGTAAATGTGGATTAATGGAGGATTTGTCTGTAAAAATCATAACTACTGGAGTATATAGGAAGTGTCAAGTTTTTCTGTTCACATTTCAAAAGTTTTTATAACAGAAAGTTACAGTACAATATAAGTGAATCTATTTCACACAGAGAAGAAAGATCGGGGAACAAATTATGTGCAATTGTAGCTTACACAAAGAGCGTTACTCTTTCGTAACACCAGACAGAACAGACCGCAAGTAACTGAGAAATATCAACTGAATTAATGTGAGCTAAACATGGCAAAGATAACGCAAGTTAAGCAACAATATTTCCGTGAGTTTTGAATTTTTCTGGGTGGTGACAACTAAAACTGCAGCCTTTTGGGCTGTGACGCAGTACATCACCGACATTTCAGAAGCATCAGGGTATTCTGATGATGGAAGTAGGGGGGTTCCCTAGAAGCGTCGGTACAATTGTACCAGACTTCATGGCGCCATATTCTAGAAGACAGTAATCTTCAACATTTCTGCCATTTCTGCCTGATTATTTAAGCTTCCTGCTGCAATCTGAGAGACGCTCAACAACAAATCCCTTTTCCAAGATTAAGGGCGAGACCTTCCGTTACTCTATACACAGTCTCGACTACGTTTAAGTCACTTCCGCCACACAAATGCGACTAAGGAAATGCGAACATGGGAAACCGATATATTCGTACAGTGCAGAACTAAATGGTATGTGGTGCCACCGTCCACGTATAAGGCTCTGGTGTTGGTGTCACAATCTTATTCTTTGCGTTATCATATCTACTGTCAGCATTGCCATTGCCAGTTGTAAGGAATTCAGTATCCGTCTAGGTACATGTCCACCAGCACCAAGGCTGCAACACAGCCTTTCTTCCCCCGACATGTCCTCTTTTTTCAGCCCAAATTTCCGTCCGGACCAATCTTCAAATTTGTAGAAATAACTGGGATTTTTAATATTCATTATTTCTTAAAGCTTCTGCATATTTTAAACGCACTAACATACAAAAACTATTTTAACACTTTTTTTCTGAAATGTGTATTCATAATATTATTGTACCACTATGCGAGTCAAAAAACGAAAGCACATGAACCGATCAGTTGACCTTCGGAGTGCCTCGTAAAACTCTGGAAATACTCATGCCGCCCCCTCTCCTCTTTTTGCCCGATTACATCAGTGAGCGGAAAATGACGAAAAGTATAAGAGAATATAACAGATAATTACGGAAGTATGCCTGGACACACAAGAAATAAGACGACCAGAAGACTTGCGGCAGAGTATACACTATGCGTATATTGTACAAAAATTTCAATAACTTTTTAATTTTTTATAATTTATTTGAAATAACAATGCTAATTTTATTTAATAAAATTCTGACTCTATGTTCTCTTTTTTAACCCCCTTTCTCGCCGATATGTCTTACATTTTATGGTCGATAAGTGGAAAACATCCTCTTTCCTGGTAATGGATAGAGGGTAACACTACTCAGTACCAACCGCACGTGATCAGCTTGAGAGTGACACGTCTGCTCTCATTCACACAAGAACGTACAGCTTCTTTGAACAACGCCCACGAAATTAAATCACACGTGACCATCTGTCCATCTCTCCGCTTGCTGAACCTCCAAAACTACTAATTTTGATAGTGATGTCCAAAAAGATCTGTAGCTTACATTAGTACTAGGATCGATATTTTATAGCGCAGGAGTTTGCCCGCAACAAGGGCAGCGTACTACGGTTGAAGGTTTGCCAAGTTACAACACACAAGGTTTCAAAATCATGTGTGTCTCATGCCCTGTTTTCATCTCGATACTTGTATCATCAAATTGCAGAAAACACCCAACACATTTGATTTCAGCTGGTCCTAAATATGGTTGAGAGTCCCATTATTAGTCTCAGCAGCACCCAAGAAGGCATCACCAATTCTGGTGCCGGTGTGAGGAGAACTGTATAAACGGTAATGAAGGTGAGATCCTGTGTTGTATCCGGAATATTCAGGGTTCGAGTTTCGTTCGTAAGGCTACGGGACCTGATGTGCCGTAATTTTCCTCGTTTTCTCTAGACAAATGTAGGATAATGCCTGAGTAGACGATAATTTATTTTTCTACATAGTCTCAAATCACATCCTTCTTATCGTTTCAAGCTGCAAAATTCCAAGGTGATGAGAGAATCGTTTAATAACTTACTTAACATTATATCATGGAACTAGTGCTAGTTGTGGTTGTGGCATTACAACTGCCAGCGGCGGCGGCAGCAGCAGCAGCAGCAGCAGCAGGAATAGTAGTATGAGTAAGTACTACAAGCTATGACTTAAGTGGAACATATTTATTAAAGCATCACGCAAAATCTCAATCAAGATCTAACTCCTGACCTTCAGACACAGCCAGAAATACTCTTTTCTTTACAGAAAGCAAAGAAAACTAATTACAAATAAATAGATCGTTGTGTGGCACATTTTCTATAACTGTAGCAAACAACGTAGGCCTTAGTAGTTAAAGTTGACCAAAAAAATAAACAAATTTCTTGTGTTTTTATAAAATAATAAACACCTGTTTTAGATACACTGGTGGGTTATTGTTAATCAGTACCGCTTGAATTACATTAGAAGTTCTCCTATTATCAGATCTGCTTGTTCACGAAGCAGTATTCCTCCATATGCAAACAACATCCTTTGCAACAACAAGAACATCTTTCTTTAAGCAAACCAGTTTCTGCAAGAAACCATTAAAATGACACGCAAAATCAACCTCCAGCACATTAATACATGAACATTCTTCCAACCTTCACGTGAGTCTAATGCACTAAAATTCAGCACAGCTTATACAAAATTATTAACCCTTCAGAGCAGAGTGGTTGCTACATGCACCAACTGCTTTGACTTTAACAACATTTGCTTTCTACATTCTGCGTCCTTCGTATGATCCTCACTGCAAAGAGCGATTCTCCCCTAGATGGTATTAACCAGTCAGTCTTCATGACGGAGAAGCTTTGTGTCTGCTGCGAGATATCAGTTACATTTCTTCACGTAACTCTTAGGCTTAATTCTGCAATGAGAAGCGTTGGAGAAACAGGGAAAAAAGCAAACTTAATTTATTTTCTCACGTCTGACGACTGAAAGAATAGTCAAGAAATGATAAAAAATACGATAAAAATATGAACATGATCTGCTGACTATAATGTAGAGCACAGCCAGTTCAAGGTTATAGCAAGCTACGCGAAAAACTGGTTGTATTTCAGATTTTGTATCAAACATGCATACTTGGTACGTTCGCTTTATCGGTATTTTTACTTCAGGATAGCGCGTAGGGATGGCCTAAAATTTATTTCTGATTTTGGCCCAGTAATGTCTCAAACCCACCCTCATCTAGCAAATCCGCTTCCAAGACCATTTCGGCAGCAAAGTTGATGAAACTTTCTATACAACGTTAACGCTTCCCGTAAATGCATTTAATGTATTATTAATAATACGCGTTTGTACACTTAATACTCAGGATACATACCGCTTGGGAATTGCAAGGCAGGAGTTGTGGCATAATTAAGCACACACGAAGACAGCAACGATGGACATGTCGGAGTACTTGCCCAGTTGATTTCATCTCTTAAGACAGGCAACTAGAGTCTGAGGTACATGATACATGACGTAGCGCCCGCATTAATGCCAAACTCACTTTCAGTTAGTTATAGCAGTTAGTTATAACGGATTATGAAAATTGGGTATATGGGTATAAATGTATATAAATGGGTGTAAATATTTACATTAATTTCAAGTTTCTATCTTATTTGATCCAAAGTGCTTACCGCAGCAAGTACTCGGTGTAACTGAATGAACTACAAATGTGATTCAACAGCACACACTTACAAAATGTACTTATACTTTGACAGGTCGATTCCCGGCCGCTGATTTCAGAAGTCCTTAATGCTCATCCAGGCTCCTGTACAATGAGCACCGAAGTCTCTTTACCAGGTGGTAAATCCATCGGTAGGATCACACGCAAATTCAGAGTGATCTAGCACTGAAGACTGCAGCTACACATTCATTTCCTTATGCACCATTTGTGACATGTTTTTAATTAAATGAGCATGATACGCATTCACCTTTTAGAAGGTATGAAAGATCCGCAGAATATGACGGATATCAGACTGTTTCAGATGGTAAGTTCTAAGGTGGAATTTGACAATTTCAAAACAAAAATTCTAAAAATTCGCAGACCGGTATCAGTAAGTTCTGATTATTAATTTGACATTAATAACAGGCTTCATGTCAAATATTATTTGCTCTATATCAGTCTATTCATAGAGTAAACGAGATCAAGCTTCACATAGTCTTTCACGACTTGGTTTACGACAACCTCTGCGTTATGTTTATACATGAAAAAAGAAAGCGGTGTGACGGCGGAAATATGCGTTGTTGCACCATGGCTATGATACAAAGGAACATAAATATAAGTGTGTCTGCTTATTCCGTCATTTTACTATGCTTAGCTAAGTTCTTTCACCGAGTAATGTCGAATGAGTTCTGAGAGAATCATGAATGTATGCCGAATTATTAATGGTGGTGCAGTAACTTCATCTACCCTAGCAACAGAAAACGACCATTTAACTACCCAGTCACCTGCTTTCAAGATTCACTCCTAACAAAATACATTAAAGCTGACAACCTGAACAGCAAACACCTATAAAAGATACAGCAAACCTCTGAGATTAAAAAAGAACTTTTCATATTACTCACTTCCAAAATCACAGACAAAAGCTGTTAAAAATATCGCACGTGAAAATTTGTTTTACAAAATGCATAGGCATATATCTCAATTTTACCTCCCCAGCAACCCTATTTTCAGTTCCCTTGAGAAAAAATCCTTTCCCTTTCATTAAGAGAAATGAAGCCATGCTTTAAAATTAAATGATATGTGTCCTATAAACCGCCCAGAGCACCAGTAGACTCACTCGAGCATTAATAATTACAGCAGCGCCTCTACCAGCATGCATTGAAAGTAACTGCCACGACAGTAGACAAACAGGCTGCCTTTCTTTTGCTCTTCCAGGGCAAATATTTAAGTGTAAACAGAGGATAATTAAATCGTTGGAAATTATGCGAACATTGAATTCTAAATAATAAAATGTCATTAATTACTCTTCATAACACAATCCTGAAAGCAAAGCACGAAAAAGAGTTTTACGCAACTGGCCAGCAGGTAGTATTGGCGCGCTTTATATTCATGTGATAAAGATATTATTGCCTTTGTCTGGTTTGAATAGAATATAAATCTGGCAATGCTTATTCTTGTGTTTATATCTTTCCGGCTGCAACGACTGTACCATTTTAAAGGAGACGTTATGACAAGATAGACGCTTTCTGGGTTAGAACAAACAAGTATTCATTGCAAAGCAGTACTTACGGTTTAATCATGTACATTTAAGTGTACCTCCCAGGATCATTATTTGGCATCGCAAACTCTATTTATGAGATAAACAGTAATGACGACAGCATAAAAATTCCTTAGTGAAAACCCTTGTGTTTTTAGCGATGTGCAATTGACTCTTATCCTGAAGTATTTCACACGTAACGAAGGTCCAGACAGGGTAATGAGATCTGACACCTCAGCACGGATCTCCGAAACAGAACGTATCTTACTTTAATATACAGCAGACTGAATGTCGAACTGACAAAATTATTAAATCCTAGCAATTAGAATCCTGACACGGAAACTCCCTGACAGCAGGCCCACCTTATTTAGCATAGTACGGAACTCAGTCATTTATTCCTAAGTTTTAACAAACGAAGCGAAACAAAATGCGAAGAATATTCGATGCACTATAAATTTTCGTGCTAACGCAAAGTTTAACAAATGCCACAGGGCCAGTAAAAGGTAAAATTCACACCATAACATGCCTATACAGGCACTGACGGCAGGCAGAATTACAGCTCCAATCTATTCGTAACCCAGCGCTAGAAGCAGATGGGTGGTCAGCACCACGCTTCAGCCGCCTCACCCCTTGCAAAAAAAGCCGCTACTAATCGAGCAGGAGGTTGGGTGGGCCTTGAGGCCGGTCTTGACGTCATTAAACATTTCGCCTATGCAGGCATTCGATCCTCGGGCCTTCCAGCTCGTACCGAGTCGCTACACCGACTACGCTAACGCGGGCGCCACAGGGCCACTGCCTTACAATACTTGTTATGATTACAGTACGCTAATACGCGTTATCGCCACGCCAACCTGCTAGACTCTCGGTTCAATGCGCGACAGCCGGGATATGAAGCCTGTGTCCGTTACTAAACTTAAACTGTTTGCAGGACAAGGGCCAGAAGAACTGTCCATGATCTGCGCGTACTGGGTGACATACCCAATCAATTTAATCAAACAAATAAACAACCTCCAAAGCTAGCAGTATGATTCCAAGCAAATAACAGGAACTGTTGAAAGTGTTTACAATGTAAATGCCGGTGTTAATTTAGTCCCACAACAAACACAGTGGTGTAACGGTCAACATCCTGTCATGCGCAGACAATTTCTGCAACAGTGAACATCAGAGACAAGATACAAATACATGGGGCACACACTTGAGAGAAACGCCAGTGTTTCAACTGCCACTGATTATACCCTTCAATGAATGCCACGTGGTAAACTTAGTAAGTGTTTGGAAGGGACAAGAACTGCATCCAAAGGAAGCGTAAAATGTTGATGTTGATGTAAAATGTTGACACTGCTGCAATCTGTAGTGATGCTATTGAAAATGTACGATGTACCAAAATACCCATGACTTACAGACACAAAAAAGCAAAAATTTCGCCTTACTTTACAGGTTGTTTTGGCGGTAGCTCTCAGGGCTTAAATCGTGAGGCACCCCGCTGGATATAATTATGGCTGCCATGACCGCTATTTTCTGAGGTTTCTCAAGCCTATAAAATACGTCACTGTTTCCCAGAATCGTTTTGCTGAGGAACTATTTTCATTTTGAAAAGCCTTGACCGCTCACCAGATCAATGAAATGCATATATTGAAAAAGGAATTTGATGTAACGTATTTACGTTAATTTGAAATGAACGGAAAATTTTACATAACTCATCAAAGCCTAGCGTAATCGACTGGAATTCGTAGATGTGTTGCGGCTTCCTTGGCTTCTAAATCATAATTTCAGCAACTTCTGTTTATTCCACTTGTTAAATCTTACTCTAGAATGAGTTTCGTAAACACAGTTTAGTAGCAGCAGTCTGATATGAAAGAAACTTTCCACTTCGCTTAACGAAATACTATTAAACTTACGAAAAATTCCACATAATCTGAATTATTCGTCAGAGAAAGATCCAGCCGATATAGCGATACAGTGGAAAAACTGCGTGGAAGGCAGTTCTTAAATACATACGTTGGGCTTAACAACGTGCAATATTTCACTTCACAATGCATGACTCTCGTGCAAAATGGCATCGAGCAGTTGTTATTTATTTCGCCTTATTGCCTTATTTTAGCGGAACTTAGTGATATTAGCGTCATTTTTTTATCTTACTTCTTCCTTTAAGCCTCGGAAAGCACAGCTGACATACGCATATTTCTACTTCCAGGCCATAGAAATGTCATCACGTCAACTGTTTTTCATTCAAGAAAATCATTTCCTGGCACAATTACCGGGAAAAATACTTCTACGCCACCTAACAAGAGCTCCTCCTACCACGTGTTTCTTGTCTTACAGCTTAGTAGAAACATCTGTGCATGACATACAGTGGTCACGCACATACAACTACACATATAATTATTTTTCTAATTATTTAATTAATTACACGTCATTTCGATGACAAACCCGGCTACGGGACTCGTAAAAGCCGTGGAATAACTGCGTGTGTTAAGAATTGTGCTGTGAGGAATTTATTTTGTTTTAAATTCTGGAATAAGTTTTTCCCGAAGACGTCCTTTAATAAGACGCAACATACTGCGCATGTATTCTTAATAAAGCATATATTGTTGTGTTGAAAAACACTTGTAATTTTATCTCCCTCTTCACCTTAACCTGAAAACGACCCTTATCGCGAACCAATTAAATTCATTATCTCCACATTAATATCGTAATTTCATTCAAATTTATGTCGCCATACTGGTCTCATCCCATGAAATTTAAGACAAAAGTTTGTACGTGTCTGTTTATTTAGGCCTGCTCCCACCCACCTCACTTTATTTATTTAATGGACCTAATAGTACTTATAAAAGTTGCAAACCACAACACTTTCTGCGATTTCCTTCCTGTGTAACTTCGTCTCTCTGTGGCCCCCATCTATTCTTTGATAGCCAGTCCAAATCTTCACATCCATTTAGTAGCTGGTAGAGTATCGTAAAATAAAATAAGATAACATATTTAGATGCGTTTATAAAAAAAACAGGTGTCTTGGTATTATAATTTAACTTCCTTTCAATCTAAAATTAAAAATTTCACGTTTACTACTAGGAAAGTAGGGCCTATCAATATCACACGCATGAAAGTTTCCCCCGTGTTCATAGCTTTCGGTCAAGAGTAAATATTCCAAAGAAATACGAGTATAAGTACAGAGGTACAGTAGATAAATGTATACTGAAATATAATATCCTTCCCTCCTGCGCTTCAAAACCACAATAATTCTCTGCAGGAATGCCGGGTTATTGTCTTCAAATAGGCCATAATCCTCCTCTATATTACTGCTTATTTATAAGATTTTAGTTCCACACTATATAAATCCTGCAGTCGGAGTATCACTGTTAACTAACGAAGGAATCAATAAAGGTTCTTACTGTATTTAAACTAATATTAATAACATCATACCTACAAATTTATTGCCAACTATGTTAGAATCTCCATATACTTGGCCCGTCTTCTCTGTTGATGCTCTGTGATCAATAGAAAATTCCAACAAGCTTGAACGGGGTATTAAATTAAGCAACAGAAGTCACAAACACCTTAATAATAAAATCAGTCACGGTGAAAATTGTTAAATTCCTCGTGCTTTTGGCAATAAATGGTTTGCACTTTTGACTGCCAGTAGGACAAGGAACTGGGCAATAAAATCGCTCGACTCATGCAGCGTGCCTGTATCTGGAACATATTAATAGCCGATAGGATCAATACATTCCAGATCTGAACTTCAATAGGCATTTTATTGGATAGTCATAAAAGTAAGCTATTCGACACGTGGTAGCATTCCAGATGAACCAGTGGAACAACACAGTAATCGCTTCCAAAAATTAAAATGAAATAAAAACCACCTATGCGGGACTTTCACCGCGGTATATCAGAAATCTTCCCTCACCTGAGATGTTGGCAACATTACGGAAGGAAAGATCCCAAAAATCGTCTATGCTCACCACTGACAAACGTTACAAAAATCAGTTAAAATTAATGACGCACAGTTCTCTGTTGACATAATATGGAAATGGTATGTCAAATGGCAAATAACAGGCAGTTTCAGAATAACAAGTTGCTATTCTCTATCACAAAATCGACCTCTGAAACAAAATTGAGTCTTGTCGGATTTAATTTTATCACCCTTCGTTCTCTTACTTTTATCTCCCTCATGATCATTAGATGTAACGACTTCTTCTCAACAGACCGTTATGGTAAACTGATTTTCATCGGAATTCTTACTCTTGTAGCGCCTTGATTAAGATACCTTCATTTGTTGTGGCTTAGATCTGTCTAACGGTTTTAATTGACTTTTGTTTGTAATTTCCGCCATTTTGTTATTCATCTAGACTTTCATGGATGTACGTGCAGTTTAATAAACATTTTTAAAAAGAAGGAAATAAGTGATCGATGTTGCGGGAATAAATTATTAATATAATGAAATAACACAATTACTAAATAAAATGCTAATGGCATACGCTCATGTGTATGTCAGGGAAACAATGAAAGAATGATTTATCACTGAACAACGGAACAAATGAACAATAATTAATAGACAGCCAACCGCAAGTCTTCAAATGTTTCAATGAAAGAGCTTTATTATGAAAAGATGGATAATTTGTTTATACATATAAATTATGTTGGTCACTGTTTGTCAGTAGTGTGGAGGGTCGAACGTTACTGCATCTGATCTTCGATTGATGAAGTATTAGAGATCGAATGCAGGAAGTCCTGCAAGCGGAAGAGATTAATACGTTCACCCAGTGTGACTGTATGTGTGCGTGTAAATGCATGAGGCACTTATCGACGCTGTCAATTGCTTAGATTATACAGCGCCTGTGATGGCTAAACGAATGAATATGGAGCACTGGTGGGACAATACCGACAGGTGAAAAACGAAATGCTTAAAGAAAACCCAGTCCCGAGTTCCAATTAGATTTTTTTATTTTCATCCAAAAAACAGCCACAAATACCAGCCAAGGCCATATTATCAACAAAAAATTACACAAAAATACTACAAGATTTTAGAGGACTTTAATATTATAAGGAGGATTTTAACGTTTTAAGAGCAGCATGAATAGCACATCTTAAGAGTTTTATACAACAAAATTGAAGTATTCATCGTTGAAAATGGCAGATCGCGGAAACATGTCGGAGGAGAAATAAAATAAAATAGATAAAACTAATTGAAAATTGTGCACTTGGTTGGTCTTGAATTTGCCAAACATAAATTTAACGCACGGATATGAACAACATAAAAACCAGTCCCATTGCCACTTCTTCCGCCACAACTCCCACATGGACTGATCCGTGATTAAAACGGCGTCTCCACTATAAGAGGCTTGTGAGTGCCTGAGCCTTAGTACGATCAGCTGCATGTTTATGCGCCTGTGTCAACAGAGGACGTCAGTAACAGTTATGACCGTCTAGTTAAAATATATGGGAAAGGTGATTAGAACTCCCCGATTTTTGTACGGAAGTATTAATTTCAGAGTCCCTTCAGCAGCCAACTCCTGTTGATGCCGGAAGACAGAATAGAGCTTCCTTACTCGCGTTTGTAGCAATCCCGCCTGATCTTGGAAAATTAGTCACATTTATCAGCAGCTATAATCTAACGTCACTACACAATATAACAAGAGTCAAACTTCACACAAATCAGATTCATGTTGATTGCCCTATTTACCTTCTAGTTAAATATCACACACGACAATTCTTATGGGATTCGGAACACCTCATGCTATGAAATGACTCTCTTTGCCTATCCTGTCATATTATTCAGCCAACTTTCCTTTATAAGGTTTCTGAAGGATATAAGATGGCGACTGGAATCTGTTGTTAAAGAAAGGTCATCCAGATTTTATGAACATCGTCTTTCTACGAGCTTTTGATCTCCTTTCTCATTCATTTTTCGCAATTTTCTGACACACTGCATTTAACTCTTTTCAAACGTCACGCAGACTCCGCAAATTCAAACGCCTGAAAAGGACGTTTGGCCAGCCTACCACTGTCTACCGTCACAATGTCTGTGGTCCTTCGTAACTGTATTTTGTTTCGGTAAACATGTGATAGGACACGATTATATGCAACGGAACTGTCTACATACTTGCGCACCAGCGTACAGAATATGCATCTTATGATTAAGATAAGAAAACCCTGCTCCTTGTACACAATTTACACTGACAATCGGAGCGCTTTTGCGTTGGTATATTGCTGTACTTCCAAACTACACATCTAAGCCTACAATTGATAACGACAAATAATAATAATAATAATAATAATAATAATAAACAGCTCTATTAGGCACAGCACACATACTTCGGAAAGTGCTAATGTAGAAGAACAAAATAGTTCAATATTGAAGACAGCGTTATATGCACCATCAACAGTACGCGCAGAATAGCTGTGACACCGTATACCCTAGAAACATGGTTTGTTCCAGGTGTATAAGTGTGAATACCCTGCGTAAAGGAGATGATGATGATGATGATGATGATGGTGGTGGTGGTGGTGGTGGTGGTGGTGGTGGTGGTGGTGGTGGTGGTGGTGGTGGTGGTGGTGGTGGTGGTGGTGGTGGTGATGATGATGATGATGATGATGATGATGATGATTTCCCGGCAGAATACGGGACAATGCCTGAATTACACTACGACTGCTACCTTCCAAGTCTTCTCGGCTTATTAATCATTCTGTAATTGGACGCTATACAGCCTCAGCTAAAGCTACTAACAGCACTGTGAAATAGGAAATAATAATATTAATTATAATTATAACTATAAATAAGACGTGTTTGCTCAGTCACCCGTACTTTTCGAAAAAAAACAGCCAAAAGGCTGTGAATTCAGAATAACAATAAAACAATAACAATAAATAATAACACATAAAACTGTATGCATGCACGTGTGTGCGACATACATACATACATACATACATACATACATACATACATACATACATACATACATACATACATACATACAAACACGCACGCACGCACGCAACGACATGATGAAGGCCCATGGCCCATTTGTGATCCAGTATGTTTAAAATTGCAGCTTTTACACACGCGCGCGCGCAACCATTACGCAGCTGTTGGTTACGTTTAAAGATTTGTGACTTGTACCTACGACTTAGTCGAAATGAATCTCAAACAGAACACCAGCTACTGGCTGACACAGCGTAAAGAAATACATAAAACGCGACAAGAAAACACTGTTAAAATAAACAGTTTAAAAGCAACCCAAGGACTCATGGCTGAGCACGCGTGATTGAGTCGTCGCTGCGGATGACGTGCGACCATGGCGTGAGCGCCACCCTAGCATGCCACCCTTATCTTTCCTAACTGGCAGCTACAACGTAAAGAAACCATATCCCCAGCTGGAGATTGGAACAGTACACATATGGCTGTAAGTTACCGATAGACTTTCAAGTTCGTGATTCATGCCAGAAATAACTCAGATTACAGCCATAAAAATTTAAAGCCAGGGAGACTTGGTCACTGGGTTCTTGTAACCCGCGACCATGTCTGTCGACAATGACATAAAAATGAACACCTCCTTCGCAAATATACTAAACTTAAAATGAATTTAGATTTTTTCTGTAATCTGATATATTCCGCAAGTACAGCAACTGCAAATAACGCGTGGTAATTTCACCACAGTGGCTAATCATAAAAGCACAGTGATCCGACGGGAATATTTTTTGTACAGTCCGTTACTGCTGTTCCTGCAAACCAAGCAGTTGATACAGTTTTTAGTACAGAAACGAAAAAAAAACAGCCACCCAGCCTCAGGCGATGTGCAAATATTATTGATGCAACGGCTCTCTTTTTAACTTTCCTGTTCGTTTATAAGCGGTACAAATTGTTTTACAGATAAAAGGTAAAACTGCCCCTGTGCTTAATTAAGCAACACCCCATAAACAGTCCTGTGGGCGCGGGGCCATACAACCAAAGGACTCATTACCACGGACTTAGATTGAGTTGTGTGATGTGATAAGCTTCACATTCCGACATGCAAAATTCCTAGCAAAGAACCTCCAGCAACCATTGGGAGAATTTGTGGGCCAACGCACTGGTTGGGATGCGGTAACAAAGGCTTAAAATTCATCCCATAACGAGAATCCAATCCCAGTCGAAATACACAAAAGGGTTTTGCGAGGATAATGTGTTGGGTCCGCACCCAGTGCACGTTTTGGATAAATTTATGCAGTTTTCATGCAGTCACCTTCACAGATTGAGCAATACTCCGCTTATAGCATTAAGATAGTATTCTTCCAAGTGACTGAAAGTATTCTCTCAGAGGGTTGTAGATATTTTGTAATGTGTGAGTGTAGGCAAAAAAACACAATGTAATTTTTTTCCAAATTCCAACACCTGAAATTCATTACAATGAGATATCTGTTCATCTAATATAAACAATATTTTATCTTAAGTTTTCCATGGAAGAGAATTGTCTTTCAGCCAAGAGCCAGGTGATTTGAATTCTTGTAAGATGATTATTTATTCCTAATCGTCCTAGATCCTGCTGGCATTCCAGCTACAAATTATGGTTCATTATTTACGCCTTTTTAAAATATAAAAAGGTTGAAGAAAATGAATTGCCTGTTGATGAAAATATAGCACAACTTAATAACTGAATAAAAGTCAACAAAATCAGTTAAAATAAAAATGGGGAACCTTACCACCTTGCAGTGAGGCAACTTTAAGCTAATGAGGAGCGAAGATGCCCCGACGGATCACTTGACCATGGCTTGGCTGGAGAAGTTTGTAATGACGCGAAATGATGGTACAGAGAAACCCATCCTTCTTTCTTATAGACTGGTCTTAAAATTAATGTATGCATAAACGCACAGAAAAATTATTAAACTACAGCTCCCTCAAATACAGAGAGCTACAACTCATGCTACTTTTAAAAAATGTCATGCCACTGAGAAATATAAAATGCAATGGCTTGCACATTCCCAAATTCACTGCTGGAAACCTACCGCCTACGTAGCGGGTGCTCCTTTCTAGGGATAAGGTTTCGAAGAATCTGATGGTGGGACATCATTTCACTGTGGGGCAAATTTGCCCATTTTAACCTACATTACTGACACAAACAAAATGATATTCGGTTACCAACGTGTAGTTTGAACCCCTTGTAACAGATTTCATTGAAAACCGGTATGAAGCATCGATAATAAAATATGCAGAAAATATATACCTTCATTTGTGCACTCTGTGCAAATGACGCATAATAAAATCTAAACTCGCTCGACGTAAAATCCGCCCTGTCGTTTCAACAGAGGATACTGAAATATAAATCCTGTTCTTCAGAGTATTTTAAGCATAGCTGTATTTGAGTGGCCGTGAAAGTGACTGCCTACGTTTCTAGTAAGTTCCCAACTATCGTTTAACTGATTTTAATTACAAAAATTTGCAGCAGTGTTTTATAGCTTCGTAACTTAACACTGGGTCTGGACGGCCGGAGGTTATATCCATTCCAGACGTACAATTTTATTAATTTAGGGGTTATTTTATTGGTTTGAATGTCTTGACTAGTAGTTCATAATTTCACGTAACCGGTCACCGCAGCAAAGCGGAGGACAACTGCGAGATTGGGGCCTGTCGGTAGCACGTACGCGCATCATAGAGTCACCATCACCTTCTACTTTGTTAACATTACTCTTCCTTACTGAAACTATTTTCGTCGTATGCAATGACCTCTACAATTATTCTCTCATGCCGGAAAAGCATATGGCTGACCAAAAATACAAAATTTCCCCAATCTACTTTTTCACTACAGCCTAAACAACTTCAAGCAGTCTGCACAGCAGACATAACGGTTTTCTAGCTCTTCCTCTGTAACCGAGCTCTTTATTTCATGTGTGTTTCTATACTCCACACCCCTGCAGTTGTAAGAGTGACAGCATATATGACCTTAAGAAGAAAATCACTTCATCGACTTGTCCTTTCTTTCAAATTCGAAAACTTGCGTATCTTTCCCGGCATTCTAGACTTCTTTCTTACGTAATTTGGCATGTTTTCTTTCTTGCAGGCTAAACCTACCCAGACTTCAGTCTGATCAATTTCGATTTGGTATCTTCTGTTACTTGCTGCGTGTTTGATCGTCTAGACAAAATTATTCTCAAAGCTACTATTAATGATCCCTAATCGTGTGACGATTCTTCCTTCTAATACGCACACTTAAAATATTTAAATACCTCACTTCTTGTACTGTCTTTTCGTTACAAGCATGTTAAAAACCACTGGTTGCTGATGTTTGCATTCTTTGTTCTAATGTGTAGGTTGTGTTCGGATGCCATCATAATTTCAGCGTGCTGAGTAACCACAACTTGGGCGTCAGAAAGAAATAAGTGTATAGGACTTAATCCTAAAACAATTTTCCATTGCTTCAACCCAAAACTTTTTCCCGAAATATTATCTTAATCTATCCGACCTCTCTTAGAAATGCATCGCAACCTTACCGCAGCTGAGTGCGTGGGAAGAGAGAGGTGAGGGTCATCGCACGAACGGTTGCAGGGAGCAAATATGCAGCAAGATGGCGGACTCTACTCATAAAATCATGAATTTGTGCTGTTATGTGTACATATTTTGCATTTCATTTAGTGCCTCTAATAGGCACGTCCAAACATTGTAAGCTATTTCATGTCCATGAATACGGTTAACTCTGCGGTTTCGTATCTTAGGCAGTGACACAGTACAGTACGAGATTTCTGAGAAGAACAGTGCTTTTGATAGGTTAAAAGAAGGAAAAACGGAACGATCTGCTCTCTAAAACTGCTTCTAGCCCGACATCGCTTTAGTACCAACTGCGGATGAGTCCAAGTAGAGAGACAGAAATCCTTTCTTTGCCTACAGCCATATTATTGCTAATGGACACTACCTTGTATTCCCGCTGAATATCTCCTAAACTCCACAAACATAATTCCGTTACTTGGAGCATGTAATGAACCCTAGCTTGCGGTAAAACATTGACGGTAGTTACACATGATGAAAGGTTGACACTGCTAGGCATAATAGCGGGATTTTGCTTCACCCTTTCTGACCACGTGATTCCTATTAAGGCAAACCCGTTATTGCGACAGACCCACTCGCTAAACAGACTCTTCTTAGATCAGGACAGTTACATAGCAAACGAGACTGGAGATAAATTTATCCGTTTCCAAATTCCAAGACGACCTACAAAGCCTCTTGCACTGCCTGCCCCTTCCTCCTTTCTCCTTTTACTGATTCTTCACAAAATATAGAATAATGTCCGTCCCCTCATCTATCCATTCTCCGTCCAATAACCCTTTTCATTCTCTGTTCCATGCCATGACATTTCACAATGCTATGGGAATCACTGTCTCCAATATAAGTGTTGTTACGAAATGTTAAGAATCGTTGCTACAAAATAACAACAATCAACGCTGCCAACACAAAAAGCTTCCTCTTGACAAATTCCGAATCTCATTACAACGCATTTGTTTACGAAATGTTAAAAGTAGTTACGAAACGTTAACATCATCTTTAGGCATGTATTGCATACAATATGAAATATTATGGCACAGTTTTTCTAATGTGCCACTCCTTGTTACGAAATTTCAAAAGTCACGGTTATTAATGTAAGAATATAATGCTCGTTATTAACAAGCATTTAACGTTACTGTCAAGTTATATAATACTCTTGCTACCAATTATCTACATTCGTTGTTACGAAATCCAATGTCTCATTGTTACGATGCATGACACTCTATGTTAAGAAATACCAGTACTCCTTTTACGGAATTTTAGACTTGTAACAGACCCTCGAAATCATTGTTACAAGTATACGTCACTTATTACAAATTGTTCACCATTATTGCACGAATACACAATGCCTGATGTTACAAACTGTTAACACTCATTGTTACAAATTATTAAGACTCTTTATTTCAAATGTATAGTTGTTTGCTTGTTTGTTTGTCTGTCTGTCTGTCTTCTGTCGGTCTGTTTGTTTGTTTGTCTGTCTGTCTGTCTGTTTGTTTGTTTGCTTGCTTGCTTGCTTGCTTGTTTGTTTGTTTGTGGCTCAACAGCTCTATTGTGGGCCTAGGCCTCCTCATTTCTGAGGTTCCAGGATCACACTCATTTAGACACGCCACACTCGGTAGGACTCCTCTGGACGAGTGATCAGTCCGTCGCAGAGACCTCTACCTGACAACACACAACACTCACACGCGACAAACATCCATGCCTCCGGTGGGATTCGAACCCACGATCCCAGCAAGCGCTCGGCCGAAGGCTCACGCCTCAAGACGGCCACTGGGATCGGCCACAAAAGTACAGGACTTGTTTCTAAGAATTGTGAACACTTGTTCTTACGAATACGACTACATAACGTTGGTTACCAAATATTAATATTGTTTAGGCTAACTACGAAATGTGTAATACCCGCTGTTACCCAATATAAACACTCGTCACCAACAAATGCACAAAGGGAGTTTTATCATCAATTGTAACACACTCCTACATGTTTCGACCCTGCTGAGTCATCTTCAGGGAGAACTTTTTGTTATCGCTACACTAAGGTTGCACTTTATAGTTGAGTGAACATTTTTGAGAATATACCTAACATTCGTTACGAGGTGTTGACCCTTGTTGTTACGTAATTTTAAAAGTTATTGTAACCAATGTTCAACTGCTGTTAGTACAAAATCTTAGTACAGGTTTTAAAAGCTATTAATTTTCGAGGTCGCCAATATATAAGTGTTAGTTTCAAGAAGTGTAAACTCTCCTTATTTTGAAATGTTAATTTACTTTGTACTTGTTCTTTGATGGTTCCTTCTTTCTTCTGATAATTTTACCAATGTCACCGCAGTTTATAGTCAAACTCAGTTATAACGTCATGAAAGGGACTGAATATTTTGTGTCGTTTTACCGATAGTTGCTCTAACAGGGCGGTATAAGGTTATGGTTAACAGTGAGGAAGTATGTGGTACCACAGAATATATGACGCAGTAAGCGACGTGTAGCCTAAACCGATGTCGCTATTACTGGGTTAGACTCTATATTATACGATTTCTAACGTACCAGGTGGCGGCGGTGGTGGCGGCGGCGGTGGTGGCGGCGGCGGTGGCGGCGGCGGCGGCGGTAATTGGCTAAGACAACGAAATTATTTTAAACATTATGCTAAGCTACTGCCTTTCAGCAGCGAGAAGAGTCAGTGTTCCGTCCAAGATTTGGGAACACTATCTTTCCGAACACAGGTTGCTTACTGATTTTCCAGTCTTTTCGGAATCAATGTTCGAACATCAATCATTCGACTTTACTCAGGAGGTTTAAGTCACATAAAATACACATTGCACTAAAAATAATACCACAGGTTAGAATAAATAGCGCTGATATCTTTGAGGTGTCCATTTATCAGGCGAATCCCCAAAAAGGTTTTAAATTCACGCCCCTACAGAAGTATATCTTTAAAGGCCACTTCCACTTGTCAATCAGCAACAAACTGTGTACATAACAGAACCAGTGGTAGAGTTTCTACTTGTCAAAGGGTGACAAACACCGCATCTCCCTCTGCAAATTGGGATGCGGGCCGTGAACAATTTGCTCTGCTGTACTCCGCTCGCCTCTGATTAACAAGACAAGGGGAACATGTTATCACACAGCGGGTCCACTGTGTCGTGTCGCACCTGACTTGTATGCGTGAGAAAGGCCTACAGAATTCCAACTCGCCTTGAAGCTTCAGTGACGCCTTCAAATTTACTGTCCCTTTCGCCATGAATCAAGAAAGCGAGATTTAAAATATGTCTTTCAGTACCATAAAACGTCAGTACTCCTCGCTGTCGCATGTGATTAGTATGTCCGAGAAACTGGGTTCCAATAACCAAGCATACAGCCGCTGATATTCAAAGTTTCAGGAAGGTAAACAATTTAATTACGACGCACATCGTTAGGACGAATAAAACTACATCATACCTCCTCACAGTGATTCCAGATAATTATCCAAAGAGCTCTTCCTCGTCATCTCCAAACAGTTCATCGTACTCGAGATATGACTCATTGACTACGTCACTTAAAGAAGCTGTTCCAACTGTGTATGCTCTATATACATGAAGGTACAACCTCGAGTGTGCTTGGACAGACGGCGGACAGCACGACTCTCGTATTTCTCGAATACGGCTGTGCAGCCTCGTCAGTTTTTATCTTTACACAACAAGAACAGAATTCTTTCTTCAGATGGCTCAAATTTTTCTCAATTTATCTCCGTCTGTCCAGGCAAACGTCTGGAAATGTAAAATAACCCACAACCTTTTTTTTTTCATTCAAGAGAACAGTTTTAGTGTACCATGAAATATCTGGATTGATTTTGATATATATCAGGCTTCAACCTGGATCCGACACAACAAATTCATCTTCACAGTTTCCTCACTGTATAGTCTGAGAATAGTTCGACACATATGTCGCTATGTTTTACCCCACAGCCCTTATTTTCAGTTTCCTCAAAAATTCCATTATTTATCAAAAAATTGTCTCAATTACACGAATAATTCGCCGATGCCGGAGGCCGCACTGTCTAAGGCGGAGGTCTGCGGCCGCTAGCTTGCTGGATTGCGAGTTCAAATCCCGCGGGATGCATGGTTATCTGCCTCTTGTGAATGTTGCGTGTTGGCAGGTAGAGGTCTCAGGGACGGGCCGATCCCTCATCCAGAGGAGTACTACTGATTATGGTGTGTCTGAGTGTGATTGTGAAGCCTCAACAATGAGGCGGCCTCGGACCGAGTACGGCTGTTGCGCCATAAAAATAAAATACGAATAATTTTTTTCTTTTCCGATGAAATTTTCAAATCAATTACATAATAACATGAAAACATCTATTAATTCGTTATGTCTGTTTACAGTCCAGTTTTCGTGCGTCTGATCATGTATGCGTGATTTCACCGAGTTAATTTCAATTATAAAAGACATTCTTAGTAAAACTAATTCCATTAACCTTTTAAAGCCCAGTGCTAATTATATGTACCACGTGCTGCAATTTTAAGCAATTTCTTGCTTTGCCACATAGTGTCTTCATGTTTCGTACGATTCTCAATAAGACATGGATAATTACCCTAATATCAGTAACGAGACTGGGTTTCTAAATGTAAGTGTGCTGTGTTATCTGTGAGGTAAAACTGAGTTATATAATTTAGATAATGGTCATTTCACACAGAACATGTAACAGTCTGAACCTTGCTGGTCTCAAGCTTAGGATGTTCAAGTGACTAAGCTGTCGTTGTAACTAGGTGCTGGATAAGATTAGTAAGATACGAACATAATGTGCTTAACAAAGCCTAGAATCACGGAGGCTTTGTGTTGTGTGTGTGTGCGTGCGTGTGTGTGTATGTTTTATATACCACTGCAAATAGCCTTTCCTTCGCTTGGTCTTCCCAAAATGCACAAATTTAAAAATGAACACTTGATAAAGGCCAATATATGGGACACAAGGCGGGCCCATCGTCTGGCCATAGAGAACGCGCCTAAGTTACTGGGACTATAGTGTTCAGAAACTCTGGTTCTGATCCTAAGACCTAAGGAAATCTAGACGTCAAAAGGAACAAAGTGACAGTTGCGAAGTGACCTGTGCTTGAAATTTTTCACTGTTCAAATGGTTAAAGAAGCAAACAAATGTTTAATCCAAAATACATGCATGAATCGTTAGGAAAATTGGCTCTGTAAAACGAAAGCAAGCAACTGTACCTACTGTTGAACATATTTTTTAAGAAAAGCCAAGAAGAATAACAAACACTGCAGACTATGTCTTGCCTCGAACTGGCATATATAGCCCTACTGCAAATTCCTCTTATAAGTCACATACTGCACACAACCTCTTTATTTAAATTTTAAAGAGCAAGATTTTCACCCTGTAACACTGTTGACATTCGCCTGAAGTTTCAGGGTTTGTGTAGAAAGAATAATAATAATGTAATCAAATTCACCTGAATTTTGTAGGTCCTGAAACACAACACAGTTCTAAGCGCAACCAAGCGAGTTTCGCCTGTATTTCATAGACAATATTCAACTAATTAAACTAAAGTTGAAAATGCACACATGTTAATTCTACGAAAGTTAAAATAACGCAAGCCTACCTCGTTTCAGGAAACTGTATTTACTTAGTTCTTGCTTGCTGCAGGACGTGTCTCACTTCCCGTAGCAGATTTGCATTGCTCTCAGACACACAGACATGCAATATGCAAGGCGGGGAAAGACGGGTATGAACTCGGTCCCTCAGGGTCAACACACCTAGCAGGATAAACAAACGAGACTCGTTTGAGTACGGCAGTCAGTTGCTGTCACAGCACACCTGCAACTTGTTCAAACACGAGGACCTGGTAAACCCGACCTACAGCGTGTGACAAAATAACGGGTCCACAATGTTTTATAGACAAAGACGAGAGCTTGGAAACAGAATAAGACGCACATACAGATATTGCTAGATGAAGCAATTATTTGGAAAACTGAGAAGGAAATAATCAAGTATAACTACAATTAAGAGAAGGGAGGAATTTTGACAATTTGAAGTGACCAAACATCGTTTATGTCCGTGCCCAGTGCAGAGTTTTGGCAAGAGCCGTATTGCAAAGCCGCACTCTGTTGTCAATTCACAAGTCACTCCGTAATTATTAGTCTCTCCCTGTCATCACATCTGTGCTACGGTGGAATTAGTTTAAATTTACAGACATCCACTGTTTTTCGATTTTTAAGACACCGCGTTAGCTCTTCACATTATGAATCATCATGTATTAAATGCATCGACGATTACTGAACGACAATTCAAGGAATGTGACAATAAGATATAGTGGCCTATTTAAGGGCATAATAATTTAACACACTTGCCATTGTAGCATTAAAGAGGAAACACCAAATAATGAGTCAAAATTGCATCAATAATAAAATACTTGAAAATACTCACTTCGCTTGGTCGAACATCTTCTACTGGCAGAACATCTTCTACTGGCAGGTGCAGAGGGAATATCCATAGTTGCTATCTATTTATTGCAGCCTGCTTCACGAAGCAAAACTATGAAATGGAAAAGTGATAATGAATCACCAATAACTTACAATACGGACAAAGGCTGTGGTAGCCTATTAGAGGGTACTGTTCCGACACTTATCTGATAATATCGAGGAAAGCCAAGATAACATTACGGACTATAGCTGGTAGCCTAATGAATCAAAATTCGAACCGTGCGTATCCATAAGAGACTATCATCACAAGCAACGAGGTATAAAATCAGTAGCAATAGAAGACGTTAAAATAGCGACAGTGAGGGCATATAGAACCAGCACGGCGTAACTATGTATAATTTACAGCGAGTCACAGAAAGGTCACCTGGAATTCGTTTCGTAGTCCTTACCTCTTCTACCTACTCACAGTAGGTGTCGAGGTTGTTTATTTTCACTTGACCACACTCAGACACGCACCACAGTCGGTAGGACTCCTCTGGACGAGGGATCGGCCCGTCGCAGAGATCTTTACCTGACAACACAAACACTCACAAGAGACAAACATCCATGCCCCCAGTGGGATTCGAACCCACGATCCCAGCATACGCTCGGCCGCAGACCTACGCCCTAGACCACGCAGCCACTGGGATCGGCGTCACCTGGAATTAATGTCCGCCATGTTTGTATCACTTCAGGTAGAGGCGTAGATAGGGCGGGGCGGCGAAGGCAACTAGCCCGGGCGCAAATGATAAGGGAACTAAAATCAGAAATAATCACACAGTATTGACAATATGAAACGAAATGCGAGTGGAGCTAGAAGACCAAATCTGTGCATTTGTTAACTCGCCGTGAATCTGCCGTATGTTGTATTTCGGAGCATAAAGAGGTGGGGTGATATATTTACATGTTCTCCGGCAACAAATGGGTAGTCCCGTCTCTGCGCATACCTATGTAGTTCCAAAGTTCCAAAGTAGCATTATTTTCGTACTTAGGTCCTGAGTTAAACCCTTGGTCCGAGGAGTGGTATTCTGATAGTTTCTCAACCTTTCTCAGCTCTTCCAACAATGTCAGAAATTTCCATGCATTATGCCACGGCCGTCTCATTCCACTCGCTGCCAAATGCAGCATTAAGCAGCTGCAAAAGCGTTATTAAATAACTTACGAGTCGCTTTCTCAGCGGCTGCAATATAAGTAATGAGAAACTAATACCCGTTTATGAAAATTGGGTCCTCCAGTACGACACAGAAAAGCATGCCACTATCCTAAGTGGAAAATTCCAGAATTTCCGAACCCGAAAGGAAAAGCAAATTTGAAATCGAAAGTGAACATTATACTTATCTGTTTTTCTGACATAAAATAAATTGTGTATTAATAATCGGCAACCAAAACAATTCCATTAGTGATAATTTTAACTTAGTTTGGAAACGCTTACGGCGGCATATTAGTCAAAATAAGCCACATTTTTGGTGGATCTTGGACCGTGATCATCCATCTTACTACACAGAATGTCGGTAAATAAATATCTGTCAAGAAACAAAGATCAGCCTTTTCAACCACCTAGTAGAACACAGTGCTAAGCAACTCTGATAAATAGCGGTTCAGTTCTTTAAACAGTAACAGTAAACTAACACCACGGATCAGAGTCATTATTGAGAAGCTAACAGTTTCTCGGATACTCAAAAACTTTCCCGCAGTGTACGGAACTGGGAAGTTCAGTACCGTGTTTAAAAGGGTTCACCACGGTTTCTAAACCCAGCCAGACCAAACAGTCCAAGCCCCCATCTTATTTCTTAAAGATACACTTTAATAATATCCTCCTATCAATGCCGAGGTCTTCCACGAGACATCGTTCCTTCAGCTTTCCGCACCAAAACCCTCTATGCTCCTCTCCTAACCCCACACATGCCATACGCCATGTCCATTTCGTTCTTCGTGATTTTATCACTCGGATATCATTGGGTCAGGAGTACAGATCATGAAGCTCCTCCTTAGGCAGTCTCCTCCATTCCCCTGTTCCATCGTTCATATTATGCCTACTTCTCTTTTCTAGCGCCCATAACTTACGCTAATAGTACGAGGAAACCAAAGGATATACCGAGAAGGGTATTGTTAGGCCTGGAAGGGCATTAGTATACGCAACAGATGTAAACAAAATGAACAAGCATAATGGAAATTAGGCCCAACTGTGCCCACAGTCGTGTGAAAAAAAAAGTGTTTTCTCGCGTATAAATGTTAATTATTCTATATCTGACAAGCACTAATTGGCACTGAGTGATTTAAAAGGCGTGACCGTGCGTTGTAATACATTAATGTCTGCTATCAGCGAAGGCTTCATTCAAACCCTTCAGATATTTGTTCGTTTGAGTAAAAACATAGCAGCATTCACATCCACACTTCTTTATTCAAACCACGTAACCGCAGGAAAATATTCTGTATAATTTTATTTAATTTGAGCATCCTATAACATTTCTCACGCGGCTTCTGAGAAATGTCTATTAAAGGCAACTTGTTTATTGAGTTTCAACTCCATCCATATGGGCATTTCTAGTTTGATGTTGGTTCGGTATTTTATATAACCTTCGTCTTCAAAAGTGCTGCACATTTCTATCTTAACTGAATGGTATAACTTTAGACTATCAAAAACATATCAATGTTAACATCTTTTTTAAAAAATCTAATGACTGTAAATAATAATCCCGACAAAGGTCAAGATCCCGAAAATAATTAAGGACCGAGGATCAAGATTTAAAAGAAATGTAGATACAGCTTTAAAAAGTTTTAATCTCAGCACTAGAGGGTTCGGAATGGTCAGCTTATGGCCTCGATCGCTTTATTCTCTGAAAAGTTCCTCCGACAGCCACCGTATAGTGGACTGGTTAAGATCCACAACCGGTATGGATATCGTGGAGAAGGATAATATCACTCCTTCGTTCGGAATCAAACACTGGACTTCAAGCACATTTTCACGTTTCTATACTATCTGATAAGTTCCGACTTCCGTTAATCGTTTAAAACACTGTATTTTCTCTACGGCTGTAATACCTGAGGCAATATTACAATATTCTTTATTTTCCCCAAAGCGTGTGTTTTATGTTGCGTATGTTCTCCCAGTGAATCCAGATTATTACACTAAACGACATTATCCAGTAGGCCTTTGTAACAGGCACACATTGTGTTATCTCTGTGATAGAGACTATATTTTTGTATATTATTCTATCAATTTCAAACTTCAAAGTGTTTTGAAGGCTGTTATTAGACTGTTACGGTTATTAATAGCACCAAAAATTTGTGAAGTACAGGGCACATTAAATTATTGTAGCTTCAAAGCCCCCTAGAGAAACTGTCTGTGTAAGAGAAAACTAATAAATACGTTCAGATATTTTTCACATTCACAATATTAACCCCTTAAATCCAGTTATTACTGCACATTCCACCAGCTGTAACGACTGGAATCTCTGCCACCAGCTGTAACAACTGGAATCTCTGCAATTTTCCACACAGTGTATTTTTATATTCCACACAATTCTTACAATAAATGTATATTATTCCATACAAAATACTAACACACTTGTTTTAATAACGGAAAGATGCCGTGCACTATGAAAGGTAGAAATTGAATCTTTGAGTACAATGTGGATTGACCTTTTCTTCAAATGGTTACTGCTTAATGCCATGAACTTATGTCGATAGATTTGGAAATATATTTTACGAGCAAATTTGGTGCCTAGTGTCAAACCCACATACCTCGAAATACTTATTTTACTTAACAAGTGGCAAAATACCAGTTCAAAATTTAAAATCCCACACAGAGTTACCGTCGCAAAGGTAATCCTTCCAGTAATCCACACTAACCTTATAGCTTTTCAGTTTGAGGAGTTCAGCATATATGCAACTTGTGAATTAGAAAAATTTTGGAAACACAGGTTGACTGAAAAAAAAATAAAATTACACTCTTCTAGAGGGATCTTCTTGCAGCAAAGGAAGGTCATTGCTCTTTTCGAAACTACTTGCTGTAGGTTTATTTTCATTATACCCTCTACAGGCAGGATGCGTGTTTAGAACACTGAACACAGATTAATTCACAAAATACCGGGCACATAGAATCAGCAATGTTATACTGCGATATATGTAAGCTTATCCCAGCAACACACATGAACTAAAGCATGCATTTCAGTCTTATTCACTGCTGCAGTCTGGTAGAAATACCTGACGCAAAGGGGACTGTGACTCCTACAGAAACAAAGAGCAAACCGACAAAAAATACAAGAAACAATTTCCTGCTTAGATTATTTCTGTAGTGATAATCAGATAATATTCAAATGCATACAAAAATCCGTTATTACGCGCATACAAGATATCTTGCCATTTAGCAGAAGGCCCGTATTTATTTGGAAAAATACCTGAATGCGTGAAGCTACCCGCATTATACTTCTGTCGGAGAAGTTGCCGGCAATGCACGGCGATTTACTGACCGCGTGAACGCAGATCCCTACCACTTCTCGATCTGTAATCACCTTCTCCTGTGGGAAACTGCATAAAGCAAGGCACATTACTTCCAGAAGCGCTTTATCCTGAGCATAATAAGTTACACAGTTAACGTTTTCTACATGAAACAATATCTGTGCAAAACTTACTACTGTAAAAGTATATTCGCCAAGCAATTACTTTACAACAACAAAGATATAGGAAGGACTTATGAAAAATTCTCCTCAATTCATTGGATCAGTAACACGTAATGAAGGTAGCATGAAGTTCCTATTGTTGTTTTATATATTATTTACACTTTATTACATAATTTTAATTGCGTTTATTAACTACCACGTACCTCCTTATTACAACCCATATTCAGTGGTTAATTAATCTCATAAACTAGATACAAATTACCTCATGCGGCTACCGTGTGACCTTCACGTAATCTGCATGGTTTTATCTCGTTTAATGTGTGGTTCCTCTGTTAGTAACGTACCTACTAACTCACACATTAGCAGATCCACGGGTATTAGAAAGGATAATTTGTTTAAAAAAACTTAGTAAACTCCAGCGTTTTAACGAATAGACTAGGTGTCTTCAGCAATTGACCAAGTCGTTCAAGATTTATTAGGAAACGGGACAAGCGGAGATGCAAACACAAAATTCACACCGAAAGACGATAAACTTAAAAGACTTTCCATGTTCCTCCCTATTTAAACACTTCATTTGATGTGTTCCTATTCCTGCACTCATGAGACCTTTTCGGTTTCTTTCACGTAATGGCATTAAATTATATTTCTTTCATGATAAATCTCAGTGCGAAATTTGAGAGTCATCAGTCCACTTGCTCCGCGGAGTCTGTCTCCACTCCCTACTGTTCGTAATCTAATAACAAGCCTTATGCAATTTCCTGGAATTCTGTGAGCGAACAGAAAGGAGGGGCAAATAAAAAGGAAGCGGCAGGGGGTAAAGACGTCAATAACACTCACCCTTCTTGACGGAAATAGGATATTATATCCGTTGCCAATAATTGAAGGGCGAAAATCAATACACTGGTAATCAGTCCGTAATAAAGACATGGCTACACAAATCAGAATGTGCACTTTCAGCCCTCAAAGAGCTTACTTGACATAACGGCGCTTTACATGCTTCTAGGAGAAAACTGTCTCTAATAACTCCCGTTTAATTTTTACTAATAGTATTCCCATTGCTACGTATTTTCTTTGTTGTATTTTATTTAATTCTTCCCTCTCCCATTTTCACAGTTCCATTAACTGCAATAGTGCAGACACCAACTCCCTATTTTCTTGACACGTAATATGTATATGATATACGTACATGCATGGTATGGTATATGTATATGTATATAGTTAAAAATACATAAACGTGACCTTCATTAAACACCATGTCTGCGTGTTTGACTTTTGTTGATATTTTGATTTAGAAAAACCAAAAAGTTCCGAACGAAACACAAAGCCTGTTTTTCTGTTGAATAATTTCTTGCTCTACGCCAATATTGACATTATTAATGTTGCTGGCGTATTTTATTTATGTGCAAACTTGTAGTTTAAATACAAATCCTGTACAAGTCAATTTTTTCGGATGTCGTATTTGTAACAGTTCACGTACAAACCGTAACACATCGTCTTTTGTATGCTTATGGTCCAGACGGTACCCAATTCTGCACGCCCAAATCCCTTACTTTGTTATCTTCAAATTAAATCTAAAGAAAATATTCGAAGACCACGTGATCATGAACAACTCTTCCAAAATGCTGCCTCTATAAGGTGATGTGTATTTTTTCAACATTTATTGCCATATATCACTTCAAGATATAAAAAAAAGCAGCGCTAGTGGCTTTGAACCTTGCGACTTCACGCACCCGTCTCGTTGTTTTTACTCGTTGTAGGCAATTTAAAATTTACCTACTGTGTTGACCTTATACATCACAACGTTCTTAAAAATTAGGCAATTAAATTCGAGCGGGAAATGGGGATATACCACACGCAGAGTCAGAACTGTATTCTCAGAAACCTACTTCTTCCCCTCTATGAAGGAAATAAGGCTAAAAATCAATTGGCCATGGAGAACAAATCCCGTTTCAGCAAAAATTTCTTGACTTGGAAAGTGCAAACGGGATATAAAAAAATCTAATTTTGAGGTTAAGCATACTCACACAGAATTTTAGCAGCTATCTGCCTAACACTTTCACTACAAGCTAAATAACCTTTGCAATGAACCAGACCACTGAGCGTAGTTCCACTTAAGTAGTAAAATTCATTTACTGTCTCAGTGATATGATTAAACACCACGATTGTATTGCTAATTTGAGTTTGTGTAATTTAAGTTAAGGGCTGTTACAGTACAGACGCATTCTGTAACTCTCTTCCAATTACGGCCTCTCCTTCAAGAAGGCATTGTCAGAAGACTGAAAGAAATGTGGGGCTTGGAGCCGGTAATTGCAAAGAACTAGAGAAGCACCGTCTGCCAGCAGGTGGCCTGTGCTGCACGTGATCACTTAGCAGCCACGTGACTATCAGTTGCATCAGTGTAAGAATGACACAAACGCCGTTGTTAGAATGCTTTTTATATAAAGTGAAGTATGGTGTGTAAAAAAACGACTCTCCTACCTTAATGATAGACTTGCCTTCAAACGGCATGCTCTTTAGCATAGAAGCCGCTCTGGGGACAGTTTCATGGTGGTATTGTCATTACTGTGTATGGTATGCAGGAAATACCACACCAAAGATGAGTATACGGCAGATTAGATTTTAACCTTCCGAACTCTAACACCGTGTGGCCTTACGAGCGGATACCAGCGCTACGGAGTATTATTCTACCTCCTGAGGAAAGGGAAGCGCGTTCCCGATCCCTTGACAATCAGCGTACATGCGCTGACCTCAGCCTTTTAACACATTACAGCTAAAGTTGCCTCTGCCTACGAACTTAATACAGCCAACTAACTCGTTTTAAGTTCAAGTCTGCATTTTACTGTTTTTGAATTCGTCTGCAGACGTTCATTGTGAATCTCCCTACGTCGAAACAAAACTTACATTCTGCGCAGGGTCGAACTGAAGTTGACTGGTTCACACCCCCATAATAACATTAGATTCAACAACAAATATTATCCAGTTTTTCACCAATGATGGAAATATTTGTTACAATATATTTATTGCCCAAACATATTTATCTCTCAAGTATTGTAGACACGAATTTGTAAGACTCTTTTACGTGTTATCGCGTATAGTAAACAAAATTACTTCCAGTAGCCTATAACACTATGCAACTATGCCCACTACACACACGCTATGGTGGCTAGTCCTTGGTTGTAGAGAAGATACTCGGGATTGGCTGAATTTTAACATCACATTTGTTAAGCAACAAATTAACCAATAACAACATGGTGCTATATTACTAGCAAGAAGGTAATAAGAAACTTTCTTATCGCCTCATAAATTACACGACAAGTCGGTTACAAGCGATAGAACTATGCGGTGTCACAATCCGAACGGCGCAATCATAACCTACACCGCCATGAGAACGTCAGACTGTAAACAGAGCGTATCACATGTACTGAACGTCTGCTGCTTCATGTTTACCTTCGATTTCCTTAAACAATTTACAGTCACAAAAAGTATTTGCAGAGGAGTGGGTTTAAACTAATTTACCATTCAATAGCTTTTCACGTCTTACTGCAAAAGTTTCTGAATATTAATCTAGCCAATCTAACCTCTTGTAAGAGGGTCTGTGTATTACAGATGCACGCATATTTTCATAAATTCATCATCATTGTCACTAGCAGGCGACAACTGAAGAGAAAATCAGTTGTGTGTAGGATCTGCAGATTATAGGCCTTGGTGGTCATTTCTCGTGAAGAAAATACAGGCTTATTTTCCTTAGTTTTGCGTACACCAAGGCTTATATAGGACCGACACGTAAAGAAATTTACATTCTAAAGAACTGCAGACTCTATAGCACATACTTGCATTGAAATGTGTTTAGTACTTCGGGCAAGAGACATGAGGACTAACTGACCCCTCCTGCACCGAATTCATAACCCGAATTGTGTGTGCTATAATATTAACATCCTACACGGTACTTTCAGTTTTTATAAGCACATGTGCTGAAGTTTCCATATTGCTCCTATCTGGATGCGGCTCCACATTATTATGTTAAAGGATTAAATCAGTGAACACAAGAAGACACTATCTCAAGTTTGCTTCTTGCACCTATAAATACCTTTAAAAAGACTGAAGTAATAACAAACTGTGATATGTTGCCTATTCGCTTTTCACGGGTTTATACCAAACTGTCACACAAATATTATGAGAACCCAAAATCTTATTATATCTAACAAACAGCAAGATTAAGAACTCTGAGCAGTAATTGTTCATGCTGAATGCTGCATAATTTAGGAGGTTAGTAACGCAGAGAGCTAGAGATTAAGTCTGATTTGTGGTTACAGTTAATGACAATGGAAGACAAATATATTATCGCCAAACACACCCATATGCTTTTTAAACAATTAGCTACATGTTTCGGCTTGTAACAAAGCTACGTAGCTGATTATTTAAAACATATATAGCTGTGTTCGATGGTAATACATTAATCTCTTATTAACATTATATACACAAAGGAATGAATCACCTCAAAGTTACAGTGAATGTTTCATTATGACAAAGACTCTCTTTTTCAAAAATAATCTGAGAAAATAAATTTTATAAAATTACTCTACAAGATTTTCGGGAGGAACCCATATTTTGAGAGATACAGTGACTGGTTATGATACATGGAACCTTGCGGCTTGATACACACAAACAAAACTCAAGTTTCTGTTGGAGAAGACCAGCAATTTTGAGAGCCGAAACCTACCGCATTTAATAATATAATTCTGATCTGCTTTGTTTATGAGGTTGAAACTAACAACCTTCAAGTTCTCAAAAGTTTAAGCTGTCATTCTTCAAAAATAAATTAGCGTGTCAAGCTAATTTTGCATGATGGTAATGAACTTCCCCATACAGTTCTAAAATACGAGTATCCACCTTCGTCAACTAATTCAAGCCCTAGTTGCAACTTCATGTCCCCGAATCAGAAAATTAAGTTCGTAATAACGTAACATTTCCTCAACGACCTTCGAGAAATCGCTTCCATAAGTGTTTCCAGGTTTGGCAGAGACGTTGAAATGCCTAAAAATTACAGTCGAGTATGTCACCAATTGTCAAATTCTTGGCCGTTCCTGCACATAGGCATCCCAGTTGTTCAGTTGTCAAACCTTGCATAATCGTACGTGGTGAAATATTTTCAACTCAGAAATTCATCTGAACTTCTTCCTTCCCAGTCTTTTCTTCAATGAATAGTCTAGCACAAATACCTCTGTTGAAACAAACCCTTCTACCGCTCATTCCCAACTTATAGATATAAATTACATATGCTAAGCTAAATTCGTCACAAATAAGCCAACCATCCATGTCCATAACAAGAAATTCCATTTGCACATTGCCATGCTACTTACAATTGCAGCGTTCCGGCGTTAACACGTGCAGTAAAAGCAATAAAGCTTACCGTTTGCAGTAAGTTCTTAAGCTTTTGAGGACGGTGCTGCTCAAGTGACAGCCTTTTGCGTTATTACACGGTGTAAGATAATACTGTTCCGACGTTTCGGAGCAACGTGTGGCCTCCATACACGAAGTCGGTAAATTTTAATTTTTGTTCCCCAAGTCATTTCACCATCAACATGCAAAAAAAAAATCAGTTACCCTGTAAGGAATACAACATACGAGTATTCCTCCGAAAGACGGAACAAAATTGAAATCCTATGCAGTGTAGTTACACAAAAGGCCGTTATTTTATACGACCATTCGATCTTGAAATCTTTAGAGATTTTTAATCGATCTCGAGGTGAAATGGCATGGTTAATGTATGGTGTTAAGTACAATGGCTGAGAGAAATTAATGGAATGCGTAACGCTTGCTGACGTGTTGGTTCTGTCGCCTAATAATTAACAATCTTGCCTCACCCACAAACCAATTCGTTTTGAAAACTGGGCAGGAATTAATGTGCTTTACATAGAATAATATACGCACTCCTGGCCAGTATCCCCTGTATTACAGTGTATGCACACTCACTTGAGAACCTGATTTACGAGCTTTTTAGTTTCATCTCAGGAGTTTAAAAATAATTACTTATTGAATTACTTTAAAAAAACAATACTTAATAAGATCACTGTCTTATATAAATTTGCATTGCGCTGGTGACTGTGAAGTGCACCTGTTCAAATGTATGCTAATTTATGTTTTATTTAAGTCATCGCGGAGGACGGGGTTCTATTCCAGACTAGTCCATGGTGGATTATGGTAGACAAAGCAAGCCCGGAACACCTTTCATTTTCCTCCGCGTACTTCGGCTTTTTCCTCCCTGTATCTTTCCACCAATACGTCAGAGCCACATTTATTCATCTGTTGCCTACGCTGCATAGTCTTAGCAATCTAGAACCTCTTCAAACAAAACACATAAAAGTGTGTTTAACTCGAAGCTACTATCAAGATTTTTAATTATTTATACAGGTATTTCACATTATTTTAACATTAATCGGCGACGTTACACACTTAGATCTTAGATCTGACAAGTTCTGATAGATCACCAATTAAGTCCTGAAAGTAGAAGCTGTTTAACCTTTTAAAACCTAGCGGTAACTTTACATACCACCAGGTTTAACATTAAAAAATTCTACGTGGTGCCCACATTGCGTTTATGTGTTTTGTACGGATCTCAGAACAAACAGCAACTTTTGCCTTATAAAACATTAACAGACTGGTTTTTATAACCGAAGTGGAGAGTGTTTACAGCGCGGTACGCACTGAGTCCTTATATAAAACAGATACGCTTCGTCTTTAAAGGGTTAATGCAGCGAATAAATAGTGAATAACGAAATTCTGTGACTCCGGATCAGAAGCAAATTTTCTGTGCGGATTGGAGAGCAGAGTCGTTTCATTTTCAGGACCGTTTCAAATATAAGAAAGGAATATCTATTAATTCCTTATATCTGTGTCTCCAACCGCTGGTAACAGGGCTCAAAATATCTGCAAATTTCGTTGTATGTCTCCCTTCATCCAGAGGTAAGTGGGCTAAATATACCTGTAAGATTCTTTGAATTTATTTCTCCACCGTCAGGTAACACGGCCCAAAATGCCAATATTTCGTTGCATCTGTCCCTCCATCATGAGCTAGAAGGGCCAAAACGCCAGTAAGTTTCGTTGCTTCTATTCCTCCATCCTCAGGTAATAGGACCCAACTTGCCAATAAGTTTCGTTACACATATTCCTCAATCCGCAGACAACAGTGCCCAAATTGCCTATCAGGTTAATTTGTTTTAGAGTTTTGTGTTTAGGACCTAAGTGTATTTTGGGTGTGTATCGCTTATTGTGCAAACACGCATTGCAACACACTGACCATCAGCAAACGTGTTTATTGGTCTTGCATTTATCTTTTAAGGTACGGTCACGGTTTTCTGAAATTCTATTCCTCGCTCTCTCCATGCAACCGCTACAAACGATGTACGCTTGGTTGCTATCGGTCAATAATTACAGGCACTTTACTTGGAGAACAGAGTGCCTTTTCATCTGTATCTGCACTTTCATTCCAGGGGTTTTCCTGAAAATTCATACCTCACACTCTCCATGCATGCCCTACAAATGATGTAGGTTTCGTTGCGCTCGGCCAATAATTAAGGGCACATTACTTGGCCAGCAAAGTGCCTTCTCGCCTGTACCTCGGCTTCCGTTGGAGAGATTTTCCTGAAAATTCATACCTCGCAATCGTTCTGCATACCCTACAAACGATGCAAGATTTTTGTAATTGGCCAATAGCTAAGGGCACTTTAATTGGACTACGTAGTAACTATCCGGCTGTACTCCGGCTTCCATTTGAGGGATTTTCCTGAAAATTCATACCTGCACTCGTTCCGCATACCCTACAAACGATGCAAGATTTTTGTAATTGGCCAATAGCTAAGGGCACTTTAATTGAACAACGTAGTAACTATCCGGCTGTACTCCGGCTTCCATTTGAGGATTTTCCTGAGAATTCATACCTCGCACTCGTTCCGCATACCCTACAAACGATGCAAGTTTTTTGTAATTGGCCAATAGCTACGAGCACTTTAATTGGACTACGTAGTAACTATCCGGCTGTACTCCGGCTTCCATTTGAGGGATTTTCCTGAAAATTCATACCTGCACTCTCCACGCATGCGCTGCAAACGATGCACATTTGGTTTCGATCGGCCATTAATTAAGGGTACTTTACATGAAAAGCAATATGCCTTTTCGGTTGTATCTTGGCTTCCTTTGGAGGGATTTTCCTGAAAATTCATATCTCGCACTCTCCACGCATGCGTTATACACTGTGAGAACTTGGTTTCCATTGGTAAAGCAATAAACATGTCAACGCGAGATTACCTAATAGACTTCAGACGTGCAGTAATAATAACAGAAGCAACAGAGTGTAAATATTGAGTCTTTCAACATATGTGGAATTTCTCGGTTTCGATTTTTCGCCCGGAAATATGCTATTCGATCAGAGTTTCTCAATCGCACCAGGTTAATACCTGGACATTACTTTGAATATGCCTCACTAATTCCTTCCATATTATTTCCCCATTAATTACTTTCTTTCTTCGTCTGAGCTCTTTCTACCTACTCATTGTACATGTAGCGCGTTATTTTTGCACCTTATCATACTCAAAGACACACACGCGCGATAGGACTCCTCTGAATGAGGGATCGGCCCCTAGCAGAGACCTCTACCTGACAACGCATAACATTCACAACAGACGAACAGCCGTGCCCCCGGCGGGATTCAAACCCGCAATCCTAGCAAGCGAGCGGCCGCAGACCCACGCCTTAGACCGCGCGGCTAATGGAATTGGCTTTCGTATTAGTTACGCACAGCTGTGCTCCCATTCGGCGTTATATAACACTTGCAGTCGAAGAAGTTCATTAATTTAAATATAAATTAATAGTTATACTTGTTTTACTTCAAGACGCCTTATGCTCTTATATTACAGATTTTTCTACAATGAGCTGCTTATGAAAGGTTTGAGAGTGACGTATTAGGAAGCAGCGTCACGAGATTCCAAGGTACTGCCCCCAAATTTACGCAGAGGATATGTGGAAAATCATGCGAAATTCAGAAAGAATAATATGTCACTCCAGAATATCTTCCAATAGGATAATAAACGTAATAAGAAACAGGAGCAGCCTGCAAACAGCAAAGTTCGAAAAACAGAAGCAGTTTACCTAAATTGTGGTAATGACGGTAGAAGTAGTTGCATGCGGTTCAGCCATTATATCCCATCTTATATGTCTGAAATATTAATACACACTTGCCCCTCACAAACGCATAAAATTTTCTGAGCACCTTAATATGTTACACCTATTCACTGAAGAATCTGCTACAGGAATATCAGTAGTAGTAATAACACAACATTTCGACAACAGATTCCCGACTTGTCGTCAGTCAGCAGGCGAATGGAGTAACCTGTGTTGGTGCTGGAACGCAATTTGTTCCCTAACATTAAGAATTTTATATGTTCCAGCATTTACATGCGCTACGTCTTTCCTACGCGTCCTTCATCTTCCTTTCCTTTCCTCTGCACATTGAATTCGCCCTCGTTTTATTTATTTTTTTTTTTCAGAATACGCTTTTGAAGACGATAAGCCGCAACATTTTAATAAAGAGCAGTGCAGCATTGGCCACTGGCAACAGCGAAACACAACTACTGACCTCAGCAAGCAATAATGACGAAGTGTTGATAATTAACCTAACCTGCTTTAATTGACTAATATTGCGTCAGGACCATGAATAATTGCGGCACTGACACGCGCAGGAGTAGGTAATAACAATGCGTGTGTGTGAGTGTGTGAGTGTGAGTGTGTGTGTGTTTGTGTGTGTGTGTGTGTGTGTGTGTGTGTGTGTTTGTGTGTGTGTGTGTGTGTGTGTGTGTGTGTGTGTGTGTGTGTGTGTGTGTGGGTGGGTGGGCGGGAATGTGCACTGATAATTTTCCACGACATATAGCCCTGTAATGTTATGACCAGTTGCTTTCCTGCCCTCACATCTACGCAAATATTACTCACTGTTATTTCGCAAATGTTGTGAGTTGTCATGCAGAGGTCTCTGCGATGGGCCGATCCCTCGTCCAGAGGAGTCCTAACGAGTTTTTGTGTTTTCGAGCGTCTGCGCGCGCGCGTGTGTGTGTGCGTGCGTGTGTGTGTGTTTGTGTGTGTGTGTGTGTGTGTGTGTGTGTGTGTGTGTGTGTGTCTGTGTGTGACCGGGTGCAACAATAACCCTCTACACCTAAAATGGATAGGTAGAAGAGCACAGACTTGAAGAAGAAGAAGAAGAGAACGAAAAGCTGAAGAAAGGAGTTATTTCGCTGAACAATTTTTTAATATACGTTATCTTCCTAAATTTCACCTACAAGGTTCTAAGGTATAGGTGAAATTTTCTCTTCCAAATTAATTTTCCATCCTCTAGATATATTCTCCGCTTCTTTTCATATATTACTCCCAACACTATAAAGAATTTTTAATACCTTTCACCAAATAAAACCCAGTACCAATAACTCAATTCCATTTCAGTCTTTTTACCAAAGCATTCTCAAGGACTCTCGATTCTTAGTCCAGTTATAATCATTTCTTATTAGCGTGTTATTCCTAACATGCACAGGAGGTGAATTAAATTAAATATCATTGTTTGTGAATTTGAAAGATCCATGCAAAAATCTCAAAAGCACCTTATCGCTATTGTAGTGTCTTGTGTAACGACACATAGATTTAATTTCTAAATTTTATAGTTGGTGTTAAGATTGTATTTGAAATTGAGTTTGGACAAAAGGTAGAATGAGTGTGTTACACGTGCAAATAACAGGAAGGCTGTATCGTGTTATATAAGGTTAGCAACGACAAGTGCTTCTTGAGTTTGCGTTACATTGTTGCTACGCTAGTTGAAAAGTGCTGATTTGTTAAGTCTTGTGAGCGCGTGTGGACTGTTCGCACCGACACGCAGCACCTTCTGTCGCCCAACCTTCGACGAGACAAGATGTGAAACTAGTGTTCAGAAGGAAGTTTCCAAAATGAGACTCATAGAGCTCATCTATTTGTTCATACCAGGTGAGTGGTGTGTAACGCATCCACAGTGTGCTGAATTGTCATAAAGTGATCTACTAGTGTTTTTTCCAAATTCAAAATATCAGTGAAGTTTAAAGTGAGTAGGAAATGGGATTATCCAGCCTACGCGTTGTTACAGAACCCCCTAGTTAGTTAGAATGTAGGGAATATGATAACGTGTTTTGTGTTTTCTTTGTGTGATTTATGTAGTAGTTCAATGGAGAATATATAACCCCTATTTGTGTAAGAAAATGTAACCAGTATTCAGTCTGTGGTCCTCTGAGACGTAAGAGTGCGTAACGTGAAGATATAATTCAACCCAAGTGCCTCCATAAATAGAATGATGAATATTTGTGCGAATAGAGAACTGCGATTGGGGATAAGTTATTGTAAAGGTATTGAAATTAGGAAATCTTTGACAGTACAACTTTGGGAGATTTGGTAGCCACTACAGCCGAGATTATTAAATAACCACTTTAGTAATATCCCATGAATATAAACTAGATTGAGATGCAAGTAGATTGTTAACAGTGAAACTTAAGTAGGTAGTAAATTAAACTGTCTAGATTAACTTCCCACAAGGAGTGGTAGGGATGAGTTAAATAATGGTTAACCCAGAATAATTAAACTGTTTAAATTCATATTCTCAGGAGATGGCAGTGACGTATTAAGTAATTGTTCCAACTACAGAGTATTTAGCGAGTTATACTGGGAATCGTGTAAGGAATAGCAGTTGTCAGGTGTCTGCTAAAATTACAAAACGGACTGGTGGCAGCGACACCGAGGGTAGAGTAAAGACAGACCCAGCCGGAGCCTTGTGAAGCTACGTTACCAAAATTACCTCCCCTAGTTTAGTGAGATAGGCTAGACAGGAAGACCTCACCCCTAGAGAGGGCATTATACTATGATCCGAACAGCCGATTTTACATAGTCGCATGGATTTACGAAAGTAGATGGGGGGCCTAGTCGGTTTAGAAAATGTAAAATGTTAGCCAATATTGAGGACTGCAAATTCCTGTCACATTAAGAGAACTGGAAAAATTAACATTCTTGTTATTATTACACCCTACCCTCAACAAATTAAAAAATTCCAAATCTATTTTCAGAATAAGTATGTTATCATGTATATTTCACATAACTTATTTCCTAGAGGTTTCCACATCAAAATGTTATAACGTTTCTAGTATCTACTATAATAAAGGCAGATTACATTAGCTACTTCTCGCAGAACTACATAATTTACTTAAACATGCACAATTCATCTATAGGTGCAACGGAGAATAACCAATATTAAGTACAGAATAAGAAAATGTTTTTAAAAAGCAACAGTCCTGTCGTGTGTAACACATTTTAAGGACTGTAACTAATTCACTTAAAGTATTCTCCAATGAGTAGACGCATATAGATTTATAAATGAATGTTTACAGTTCCCTTGCTTTTTCCCACGACTTAGACGTACTTCCTTACATTTTGCGTCCTGTTCATCAGACACAAAATTTGCCCACGAACAGCCGAGGTTATATTATGCACTGAGAGTAGCTTATATAGTGAAATGGTACAGAATTATATGTAGGCCTAATAAGCAGAACGCCTGGTGCAATATTAACCGCCGACGGGCACAATACCGCATTGTGGAAGGGAGGACAAGGGTTTGCGGCGCACCGGGTTGTGGCGATACAACACAGATCCCACGAGAGGCTCTGTAATTGAAACGGACGACTGCAAATAAAATACTGCAGGATCAGGCGACGAGAAATAAATATCAGCAGAGAAATACAGGAGGATACTCACTGCAGTTTAAGACCGGGAGTCAATCTCCATTACGAGGTGGGCAAAAACAATCTGGCTATAAGAACCGATTCACCACCAAGATATAAGCACAGCCTATACCATGTATCGTTCACAATGACAGCAGTTTTTTTTTTTTTTGGCTAGTCACATTCGCTGGAATCTGTCGACAGCAAATCAATACATACATACATTCCACGGATCCATAATTTTGTCACAAGACAATAGGATGTGGAATAAGTCATAAACATACAAAAACATACAAAAATGTACATTGCAAAATACTTTAAACATTTTATGTGCAGTCTTAGAGGTCTTTATTATAGTTTATCAGTACACATAAGAAATTCATCTACAGAGTAAAAGGAGTGTGCATTTAAGTATCTTCTTAGTGCTACTTTAAATTGTGCCTTTTCATTCTTAAGATTTGTGAGACTACGTCGTAAAGTGTTGAAACTCCTGACGCCAGAATAGAATGCACTTTTCTGAAAGCATGATAGGTTGGCAACTGGGCTATGAAGATGGTGCTTATTCCTTGTATTAATACTGTGTACTGATGAATTTGTTTGAAAATTTTCTTGATTATTAACAAAGAAGTTCATTAATGAAAATACATATTGGCATGGAACAGGCAAAATTTGTAGTTTTTTAAATATACTTCTATATGGAGTTGCTGGATGTGCACCAACCACAATTCTGATTATTTTCTTTTGTAAAGTAAATATCTTCCTGCTGTTGGAAGAATTTCCCCCGAAAAATATTCCGTACTTTGTAACAGAGTGAAAATATGCGAAATAAAATGACTTGAGAACGTTAATGTTGAATGAACTCTAAAACATTTACCTCTCTATATATTTTCATAATAGTACAGAACCACTCTCTCTGTAAGTGGCCCATTTTAGTGTTCCGAAAAATCAGAAATTATTTGCTCTGAGTCTAGATTAATCGTGGATTTAGAACGAAGTCCCAACTGAAGACTGAAGTCAGTAACATGCTGGCTGATAGAACCTAACGTACACATTACAGGCAGTGGCACGACAAGCGTAAGGTTTTTGTGCAAGTGTGATTACTAGACCACTACAAGAGCAGACCTATTCTAATAAAACTTAGCCAAAAGTCACATGGGCTGCGCTGGAACAGCAATGCGAAATACGACTTGAAAAGCCCCTGTATATATGTCTGAAGTACTGAGATCTTTCTGACTATAAGAACATAAGAAACACGCTGTGAAAATGGTCTCAGGTGACAATATTTCAAAAAATCCCCCTTTTTGGAGTCTGTAAGAAATACCGCATTAACCCTTCACCTACAACAGAATAAGGTGTGAAGGTAATTAAGAACGCCATTTAAAACGGATGGTGTAAAAGTGAATAACATCCACCCGAACTACAGGAGTAGGAACATAGCCTTCACATGCAAGAATCAGGCCATTGACAAAATACTGTGCACGAGTTACACAACTTGTAACATCTTCAAAGTCACGCTACACAATGCCCTATTGTTAGGGCTGATCGGGTGTAAGTACATTTCTGAATTCCACTGCGAAACAAAGTTTCTGCTTCACGTTAATTAAAACCCGGACTAACTGTATTGTTAGCTTATTGATTCCCTGTCCAATTTCACGGCTATTTCATTAGTTTTACAGCAATGATTGATTCCGTGTTGTCTAGCAGAAATTGCCCTAAGTGGCATGAAGGACACCACCTCAATTCCGAAGCGCTCTGTCTATCATAATTTACAAGCAAGTTGTAAAGGTTAGATATTTATCAGCAATCTGGTTGCACGCAAATTTAATGAAACAGGTTCCTTGAGAGAAGGAATAATTTAATTTATCTATATAGTCCCATTTACATATGGGCCTCACTCCACAGAAGAGTGTCGTTATTAGAAGCTGACGGTCGATAAACTAGGCAAAAAGTCTCCATCTCTTATTAAACCCGGAGATTTATTAACGTGTTCACGAGATCCGAGCAGTGAAACCTATTCCGATCCAAATGAATCCTGTCCATAACCAGCACACCTTATTTCCTTATGAGAAGTTATATTTTAATATTATCTTCCCATTTCTGCGAAGTTCTTCAACTGGTGTATGACCTACAGGTTTTCCCACTAAAACCTTGCTTTCATTTACCACCTCTCCGATGTGCGTTACCTGTAACTTCGAAATTATCCGTCTAGTCCCAGCGATCCCTCGTTGATCCAGCCGTCAGCTGGTAATGGGCTTTTCTACTTCAAGTTCATTCTTATTATTATTATTATTATTATTATTATATTTTAAAATTAGATTTTCATTATGTTAAATCAGTTTGAAGTGCAAAAATTGATAGGCAGCAGTGGTTAAGTCACAAAAAATGAAATACTGACGTAAAATAAAGCAGATAAGTGTGGGCAACGTATTGTTATAAACGGCAGGGAATACAACTTACGAACAAGAAAACATAACCGGAAAAAGTAGTGTGTCATTTAAAGTTCCCGTGTTTGTGGAGAAAGCTGTTTCCTACACCAGTATCTGACGGCATGTATTTTAACATACATACATCATACTTCACAGAAATCGTTTGCCTCCTTTGTCTACTCCGATGTGAACTTTAAGTACCAGACAGTCAGTCAGGGCTGTACTGCAAAAGATTTTAACAACCTATGATGTCTAGTTTTATGTGAATGCCGACAAGGCTACAAAGAAATTTGTTGACATTTTATGTAATGATATAGAATTTATTGCTTTATTTCTCCTCTAATTCTATCAATACTTTCAGAACCTAATTTTTGGCGAGTAAAATATGCACAGCTTAAGTATTAGCAAATTTCACCATACACGTTTTATACAAAATATATAGGCAAAATTAAGAGCTACCTAAGTACCAAACTTCACATCCCCGAGTGACAAAAAGCCTATTAAAGATTTACGCACTAAACAGACCGGTGTAACGGTGGTACTACATATCCGTAGCTTGGAGGTAAAGCAATCCCATTACAGGCCTGAACAGGCCCTGAGGGTTCCAGGAGGTTGAGGCTCCCAGATTTCAAGACAATCGGTACATGAAGGTGGTAAGGTTGTCAGCCCTAGGCACCGGCCGCCTTTACCCCGCAGAAAATATTCCTGGCACTCATTTCTGTTAGAGGCTGAGTCGCCCCAGGGCAATACGTCAATGAAAAATTCCAATGACACCATCGGGAATCGAACCCGAGACCTGCCGGCTTGTAGCGCAATGCCTCAACCAACTGCGACACCGCGTGCCCCCATAGTTTGGAGGTACCCGGGTAAAATTGTCAAATTCCAAGCTTTCGTGATATTCTTGATATTTCTTACACGAATGCGCGGCAGTTACTTCAAATAGGCTACGACTGTCCCATTACAAATCGTAATCTACTCACCATTCATGACTAACTCATTTCATCCGACGCTAAACGACCTCACATTTGAAAACGGGTCGATACATAACCTGCCATCTAATCTATGAAACTCGTCAAACTCTGACATTGCTTCCACATTCCAAAAATTCATACACTTAAAACTTTTCAGGCTGCTTCAGTAGAAAATTTTACGTAAGCCGTAGTCAGAAATGTACTACAGAATATTGCGCTTTTTACCGGTTTATAAAAACTGTCACACACAAACACACATACCGTGTTTCCGAATTGACTCTGTACAGGCTAGACATCACTTACTGAACTGCAAATCAAACGGTGGTACAGCTAGAGTCCGTCATTTTCGTGAACATGTAAATGACTTTATCCTTCCCACATATAAGTCAAAATTTGCTACTGGCCTTTCTAAAACAGTACACCTATAGCCGTAGGACAATGGTTAAGTGTTTGGCTTGTATGAATACTAAAAATGTTTAAGTTATTTAGCAACGTGGCGCCCTAAATTAGACCATGGCTGGAGTGCATGATAAACCTAGGTACTAAAATCGTGCAACGTGTAGCAAAAAACAAATCAAATGCAGGCCTAAATAATGAACAAACCACAGACAGATACTTAGAAGTAAGTATGTTAACTTATTTTATGAGAACGATAGACGTGAAGTCATGAAATGTCATAACTGTGTTGGTCCCTTTATTAGCATTCAAAATAATAAAAGCATTTTTATCGGGAACTGTTTAAAACATCGTGCGAACGGGGCTATCACTAATACTAACACACCGCACTTCTGATTGACACTGGCGCCTATTAATGTGTTGTCCTGGAATTGTGTGTGGCAGTATATTTAAAAAATAATATATTCTATACATTTGTGTCCCATAAAATAGCAGCAGCAAGTTTAATATGCGACATCTACATTTACATTTCTCATTAATTGTAACTAATTGTGACTAATAACTGAGTATAAAACATTCTGTGTGCAGACAGAAAATAGTCATACTTAGAAATTCTATCATATTTATTACATATCAGCAATTGAAACATGCCTTACTGTGCGAAATATTGAAGTTTTACCTGAAAATAGAAGATACAAAGGACGTAAAGTACAGCGAATATTAAGCACATAACTGGATTACTGATTTGCACATATTACAATTATTATATAGTTCCTGCTTCTCTCACCACATATATCCTACATCATATCCCTTTCATCACGTCCCTAATTGTAACATTTGTCGCGGGATATCACGAAGGGTACAGGCTTACTATGTAACAAAACTGCCGCGATAAGAGGCACGATAAAAAAATACATCCTGAATTTCAGTATTTGAAGAAGCCAGGCATCATAAAGCACCCAATCAGAATATTGTTTAAATAATGGGTTCGGTGTCAAAAGACATGCCGATATAAGGTAACAAACTGTAAAGCAAAAGTTAACAAATTACGCTGTATGCGATATGCAGCAAATATGGCGTCATTAAAAGAGAAACTGAATCTAATCTTTTCTCATAGTACTCATTCTAAATTCTCCTGCAAAGATACGGAAAATGTGCTGTAAATCAACCTGAATGAAATTCTGATGGCTTATATTTTCTAAATAATTATTTTATTCACATATCACCTTACTTCAGCATGAGATATTTCAAGAAGGAAATATAATTTATTTTAAAAAAAGGTAATTTTGAATATGCATATCTGGTCGAAGACATAATAAGTTAAGAGACACTCATGCGTATGAAAATTAATGGCTCTATACAGAATGACACAGAATGCATGACTTCCATTCCGTGTACACTCTGTAAGAATTATGGTACCTAAATCAGGACCCAGCTCTGTGATAACCGGAGGTTAAATAGAATAAATCACATGTAATTATTACAAATATATATCCACTGATTTAAGACGTTTATCAAAATATTCTGTTTTTTTATTTGGTAAGGTAAAGCTATCCCATTACAGGCCTGGACAGGCCCTTAAGGTTCCAGGAGGCTGAGGCTCCCACATTTCTAGACAATCGGCACATGAAGGTGGTAGGGTTGTCAGTCCTACGCACAGGCCGCCTTTACCACCCCCCCCCCCCCCACCGAAAATATTCCCGGTGCTAGGGATTGAGTCCAGCCTAGGGCCATAATGCGGCCGGAAGGATTATGTCAATGAAAAGTTCTAATAACACCGTCGGGAATCGAACCCGCGACCTTTCGGCTTGTAACGCAGTAGCTCAACCAACTGCTTAGTACTTAGTAGAAATATTCGTATCTAACAAACTGTTTGTGTTTTAATGTAACATCTATGCATTAAAAAGAGGGAAGATAATGCAGAACGGTCTATTTTTGGTCACAGAAAAGTTCAGAACCCTCTTGCTTTATATGTCCAAGGCAATGTTACTGGGATCGGAATGCGTGAGACGTACCCTGTTTACAACCCCAGAAATGGTACAATGTTGTTTTGAAGTAAGCACACGTTTATATTCACTGGTAAGGGTTAAGATTCTAATGTGTCTTCATCTACACGAGGACATAAAACAGAATAAACATAAATTAAGCCTCAACTCCTCTGAGTTAAAAGTATTTGTTCTCGTCTGTCGGTTTGTAAAAGTACATCCAACTTATTAGTTTTGCTACGCCACGGAAGAAACGTATCTCAGACAGCGTTGTGAAATTGAACGAATGTGTCACAACTGGTCTGCCACCTACTTCCGTGGCGACTTCACTACATGCGTTGCCATAACAACACGAAACAACAGCTAAGTAAAGTCCAGGAAGAGATTTGCTAATCGATATGCTTTCTGTACAAGGAATATAGGAGAGTATGTTCCACGTGCAGGCATTCGCAGAACTGCCACGTGAGATGACACGTGACTTAATGAATTCTGGTAAAAAAAATACCTGTCAACAGCAATTCTTAAACCTGGAAACTTAATACCAATCGAAAATTAAGTACGGTGCACCCCGGTTAATACGTTCATTATAAACCTTTCGGAAAATATTATTTCTTCATTACATATTCCGTGTCTCTACAGTTTATTCAATTTTTAAGACATAAACTATAAACTACTAAGTTACAATACGAGTTCTTAATGCCTTCACGATATTGCTTGAACTATATTAATGATAGCAGACGTAATTTCTTTCTAGAGTTTCTTGTTAGGAATTTGTAAGTGATACTTAATCCCAATGTAGGGTAAATAAGGCTTACGTGTTACGTCACACACGAACCAAAATTACATTTGCCCGGAACTTTAAAATATACACCTATAGTTCTTATGCAAGTAGCCTGACAATCTCAATTAGGTTTAAATTCTTTACGTCTCCAATAACATTCGATAAAAAAAATTCTGTTGCCGTAGTAAAAGTGTGAGACGGTCACATTTCAAGTGACAGATATTACTGCCATGTTTGCCAAAGGAAACGGTATAACTAAAATACATATTTAAGGGAAAACAAGACAAATATTACCGACTTCAGGCGTGTCGAAAATTCAAGTCTTCTGGAATATTGCGTCACGTGGGCTACAAAATAGTTACCCATAATTCGAAGGATAGGAGTGCCTTCATCTTTAGCGTCAATCAGTTCAAGAACTGAGGATCCCGGTCTTCTGGAAACTGAGGTTCTGTCGTTGGGGGACGGTTCCCGACACTTCGAAGGAAGGCACTGCCTTCATCCTCAACAAAGAAGCACTTCAAGAAGAAAATTAATCATGCAGTTCTTCTAGGACTGCTTAACCTTAAAGACAAAGGCACTACCTTCCTGCGGAATGTTGGGAACCACTCACTCAACGAAATAGCTTCACATTCCAGAACACCTAAAACCTCAGTAACACCGCTCTGAGAATCTCAGATCTTGCAAATTCCAAGAACTGCAGCACCCTTAAGTTAAAAGTACCACGATCCTTCGATTTGTCCGTAATTATTTACCAGTGGAAACGGCTTAATATCCCAGAATACACGAATCAGAAACAACGCCCGTTTCAGAGTTTCGAATGTCAGTGCAGACAGGAATTCTCAAATTAAGTGCAGGTAAGGATGTCGCTTACGCCATAGAAGAGAATATATAATGGGGCCGAGCCTTTGAAGACCCGACGCACGTAGACCTTTTTCAGCTTATGCCATACAGAATACATCAAGCCTACACCGTATAACATCTGAGTAGTAAGAAGCCACTGCCAACAAAAGGCCAAGGAGTCTGCACGCCACTGTTACTGATGGCGCCATCGTATATCCTTGGGGAGAATTAGTCTGTCTCTTTTGGATGTGTATAAATTCATTACGCTTCTATTACGTGAATACCGTCAAGGATTTCTGGCTTCCATGGAAACTTGCTTGAATATATAGACGGGAATGCAACGAAGAATGTCGCGATTAGAATGTAGTGCAAGAAAAACAAGAGAGAAGATATTAAGCAATGAATATCTGTGCCATCTTGCTGTGTGAATCTTTGCGCACTTACTTGTCATCAGAAGGTATATTGTAGTCTGTGATAGTCTGAATATCAGCAGTGAAAATAGTTCACAGATTTGCATCTAGACGTGGTACCATGACTGGAGCGACTATTGACAAAGCACCTGAAATCCATACAACAGACGGACCCTGTAAAATATTGCTTCCCAAGACCGGCACCCCTGCTTCAGTAGTCCCCAGAACGACCGGTGAAAAAGCAATGAGAATTCTAATGGGAATCACACGGTACAGTAAAACATAATCACATTTCTATATTAACGTTTTCGGTGTTCTGACATTCTCTGTATGATACGCGATTACCCCAATTTCGGCCACTTACACGCTTAATATGGAAGCAACAAGATTCTTAGGAGATGGGTAACCCCGTACCAGACTCCGACGCATCGTAACCCGGAAAACCAAAATATAAATCGCCACTATCTTAAAAATCTCAGATGTCAGTTACGCATGCTTTAGCTATCTAGGTGCTGCTACAATCACCGAAAATTGCATTTGGGCTGTTGGCACTCCCACTAACACCCCAGTTTCCTTTGGCACCCCTCAAATAAATACCGGAATTACCTCAAAATATAAAAAGCCGCTTCATTGTCTCTAAGTTTGAAATTCTAGTTCACTTCTACATAATCTTGGAATTCGTTGCTCTGACTCATTCCACAATTCAACACAACTGAAACATGGGTGCCAAAAAATCCTTTAAATATGCAAAGAACCCATCAAATATTATTTCCTAAATGACTGCCTATTTCTAACAAAACTATTTACAGCACAAAATCTAATGTCACTGTGTTGTTAATCAAACAGGAGCACACTGAACATTTGCAATCCCCAGCAGCAGTCTAAACTTGTATTCAGGAGGTGTCTGGCTCGAACCTCGACCGATACACTGGCTCTCCTGACTGGCATTATATGAGGTTTTCTGCAGTTGCTCCAATTTGGTTACAACAGCTTCCTATCAATGCCTTCAAATTAATCACTCACCAATCAACATTTCCAACCCAGATACTGTTAGCATTGTTAAATAGCCCACATAAAGTAACGTACGGCCCTATATCGAGAGATCTTAGTCATACGAAATACCTCCTGAATATACAGTAGAACTGAGAAAATTTAGCGCATCTGCCTTTGCTAGTACTTCTGACAAAAAAAAAGTCATAACAGCAACACAGACTATATAGCGACTGAAAGAAATATAAATTGAAAAATGAAACTCGATAGTTATATCAATGTACATAAATTTATTGTACCAATTAAATGCACATTAGCTCGTGCAATAAATTGAATACACTTATCTAAAAATGCAGAGAATGGACAACTTTAAAATCGCTACTTATATGTTACTACAATATATGTTTATACATAACATATTACATAACTATGTGTTTTTTCTCGTGGTATAATGCACATGTAATTCTTAATAGATTTTTCAAACAGGCAAAATTAAGGATCGGATCGGTTTTGTTCGAAAAATATCGGTTGATATCATTTCTGTATTTTACCAGTAGGACATATTATCCAACCTGATTGAATAACAGGCCCTATGCTAATAATGTAACTGCATTTCTGATGTTTCATCAACTGCTAAGATTAAATCTGATCGCGTGATTAACTTATGCTAATAATGAAGAAACATTGCGCAGCACATACATCAGAAGGATAAGTTTGGAAGCCAACTGAGAAGATGTCATGAAACCGTAACATGTGTCATGACTTACCACTTGACATGGTAAAGATAATGCCAAAGAATAATTAGTAGAGGTTACGGAGAGTGGACGTGGCCCATTTAAAACATCAATAACTACTCCGAAACAACCCGCGCAGTAACTGATTCTGTTCGGAATATGAGTCGGCATGTTATGTCCCACAATTTTGTCTGAAACTGCACGCGTCTATAAATCGCTGGCTATACGGAACGCCAAAAGCCAGATTTATAGGCTACTGACATTAATGTTCTTAACCTAGGTGAAAGACGGGACTAAACCAATAACCACTGCTTTCAATTTTTCGGTTAAATCAGGTGGAAAGTTTCTGACTAAAATTATGCAGCTGTTCCGTGAAATTTTTCACTTATTTTCCTGCAACAAAGGGAAACAGTGACATGATATCGCCATCCAGCCTTTACATGTCTACCTTTCTAATCTAGAACTAATCGACTTTCGCAAAACCTAGTATGAAATGTATGATACTGGAACCCACTCAAAATTATGAAGTTCTAATTTCCTACGAATAAGAATATCCGTATGGCCAACAGGCGAATTTCACATTGGTAGGGACACTTGCCACATTTACGAGTAAATAGAACCCTAAAGTGATGCACTGAGATACACTGAAAATTAAATATGAAAATCTCGTTAACGTTGTTTTCGGCAGAATGTAAAACAACACTGCGGCCGCGGGAAAAGTCTATTCCGGAAGCGTAGGTGTAGACTGTAAGCAAAGAATTAAAATTACTCCTGAAGCAGTAGAGGGTGCGAAGTGGATATGTTGGACTCCGTGTAAGGTCCAGTGGTTTACTCCTTATGAACAGGATAATACATTCTCTGATGCCATAAAAGACAGGAAATTCTTTCGCTAGCTGAGCGACTACTAGCTATTCAACAAATACGTTGCCCTTGTTACTCCCCATGTTTCCAGGGCTGTACAACCAACTGCATTCATTTCTCATGATACAATGCCAAAGAAAAGAAAGCTTGTCACAACAGTGGAAGCCTAAGTCAGGTGAACAGGTTCGTTGACATCTCTGAGACTACGATCACTGGCTCGAATTTAGATTTTCCCATTGCTGTACTTTATTGCAACTATAAATGACTTTCAAGTGATCGATTCCCCGTCCAAATCGTGTTATCAAATAAAATTTACATTTGTTCCGAATTTAATTTTGACTCGAGAATTTCAAAAGGAAAGTAAAAACTGAAAAGTGAAAACTGAGAGAGACAAGCTTATAGGACAGTTGTTAAAATCAAGACAAATTCATACGTAGTAAACAGAAGAAAAATATCCTAAGGAAATCATTTTAAATTTAGAAACTTGGTGTAACATTAAATAAGTTACGGCTGTGGAGAAGACCTATTCACGAACATAAACTAGCAAGAATTTAAAATGCAAAAATAAATCCCTTTTGCTCATATCGTCAATCGCAATACTTTTATAACTAAATTACACATATGAATGTTGCATTTCATGACAGAGAGGGTTTGTAGCCCTGAGTCACGATGGGGAGGGAGGAACCCCAACAGAGCAAGACATGGCCAGCCCACTGCACCTTTCATGAAGCAGTATAAAATGAACTGACTTTCTCTTTACAACCCCAGTAACAGGGAACTGAGCTGGTATAAGGAAATTGTTGAGGCGTCCTCCTTGCAGCTGTTCAGTGCTACCAACTCTCCATAAAATGCTTGGATAGTGGGGTGCATATTTTAGTGATATCCGTATTGCAGTGTTCAGCGAAAGCATCTTTCAGTACCGACAGGAAAAGCAGCTTTATATTAACGAAGTTCTTAAAAATCATGCAAAGCTAATGAAAAATAATTGTTGCCTATTTCAAAAGGTACCTTTTCTACTGAAGTTTCAAAAATTTTTAAAGACCACACAATGAAATGCATAAACTCTCAGTCTATATCTCTTCAGAAAATGCGAACGTACAACATCTACAGAAACTGTACTTTATGTTTGCTTACTTTTCATTCTTTTTTCTAAAAATTAACAAATATTTTGGTAATAAACGGCTATGTAGAAGCTACATGTGTGTGTTCTGTGGCTACATAGTACCTCTTTTTTTACTGTGGTGCAAAAGCCCAAATCGAGCCTAGATGGCCTCCTTATTGAGGTCTCTAAATCACACACAATTAGACACACACAGCCGGTTGAACTCCTCTGAATGAGCGATCAGCTTTTCGCAGAGGCCGCTACCTTTGCCAACACACAACACTCACAAGAGACAGACATCCATGCCCTCCACGGGATTCGAAACAGCGGCCCAGCAATCAAGCGGCCGCAGACCTATGTCTTAGACCGCAACGCCATCGAGATCGGCATGACTAGCCTTATTTTGTAAAAAATGTGGGACTGCATAACAAAGAAATTAGTAATTTGTACAGTTCTAGTATTTAAATTTAATAAGTTACGAAAAATTTGATATACAGATATTTTGGGAACAAAACTCAATCCATAAATTTAGTGAAGAACCACAGGTAGCGGCAGAAAAACATTAATAAGCTGATGGAATGGCAATATTAAGAGGGTCCTTAATGAAGACGGAATGTGAGTATGGCACTGTCTTACGATCAGGCTGTAGGTTTCATAATCTCCGATTAAAGGGCGATAAATTCCATCAACATGCACTTGTGTTTGCCTGCTTTTAAAAAAAAAAGCACCGACTTTCGTGGAACCCATTACGGAAGTGGCACATTTCTTGAACACCGGGTACAGGACTCTGATTCTCGGACTCTGTCTCCTTTATTACGAAGAATCGGTGAGTTTATTTAAATCAAAACTCGATGGACTAAAGATTACTTTTCAGTAGCATACAGAATGTCACTGCGTGGATTTTAGTCTATGGAACTAGAGATCCCATATTATCCCTCACCATAACTGGGTTCATACCTACACACTCACACACACACACACACACACACCGTGAGATACGCAGTCCCCGTGCCATCTACTGTAGGATATTATGTTGATTAACGATCTAGCGTCTAGCAGTGAAGGAAAAAACTGCAGAAGCCCTACCCCAAACTTGCGATAAGCCGTTAATTATATTTATCTAAAATCGATTAGAAAAATTTTGGAGGAAACTTTCACCCAACAAGCGAGCCGTTAGGGAGACGACAGTTGATGCATCAGAAGGCACAGAAGGGCGACCAGTTTTCAGTTTCTGCAACATAAACGATTTTTAAAGACTGGGGAACTCAGCCAAGACACACAGACGTTTCCATTTAAATCCAGTTTCTGTATTTATAAAATATTAAACAGCAGTAGTGTCCACCCACACACAGCACTGTCTGTCAACCAGTGCGTCACCAGCTTATGCGTAAACAACACAATAATCCAATGTAAGATTCAACACTTCTCGGACGTTACGCCGAGGTAATAGTTACCAACGATTCGGAGGTGCATGCTGCCTCCATCTTCAAGGTTCAGCAATTTTAAGCAACTTCTTCTTGTCCAACTAGACACTAAAAAACAATGTAGCACGCTTTTCCAAAACGTCAGCAGCTATTAATCAACACTGGATAACCTCAGGTGTTGCAAAAATGTGATTATTGGTGATCTTGGCAGTCACGAAATGATGCACGTTCCAAGATTTGTCTGACAATAGTAACATCGGTTCGAGTTTCAAGTTGTGTGGGTCATCATTATGTATGACGTATCTGTGCATAAACTCATCTAAATACACTTGAGAAGATATCAGTCACTCATTTGTTCAAGATACTCTCCGCCTTTTATAAAATTCTTTCGCTGCTGTGTTCACAAGAGCTCAGCACTCTGATTCACGGCATTCAATGCACACATTCACAGCATATTCCCTTACGACCCATTTTAATAATATCCTCCAATCTATGCCTAGCTCTCTTGAGTAGTCGCCTCCCTTAAATCTTCCAACCAAAACTACCATGCATTACTAATTTCGTTAGCTGCATTACTTGCCCCAACCATCTCATCCTTTTTACGTGTCACCCTAATTATATTTCGCACAGAATGCAAACTACAAAGCTGTTCAACATGCAGGCCTAACACACTTCTGTCCTGCTGTCACCAGACAAAATCACAAAATTCCACATCATCCCACAAGTGCCGCGGTGGCATTCGTAAATCAGGAGCAACATCTTCCAAACGTCAACGTATAGACGTGCAACCCGCATTCCAACTTGTGCCCGCATTTAACAGACACTTTATTGCGTACTGTCTTAATTAAGGGCCACACCATAAGGACGTAGGAAAAATTGGTGTAAAACTCCACTCATTCTTAACTTGGGCACTAGTTGGAGAACAGTGACAGATACAGGTTTTATCCGCGGTAGTACTGGACAGAAAAGTAGTTGGTCAGCAGCACAGCCGGTCTGGATGTTGCGACGCGGGCAAGAATCCTAGTACCTGCCAAAACTCGAATCCAGGCTAGTCACTTTATCGACTGGGTTACCTCGACTCTACGGTTTATTGTCACGGTATAAAAATTAATAATATATGCCTCGAGGTAACTACACACACTTCAATAAATACTTGCGGTCGTTGTACTGATAGCAAGTCTACAGACATATGTTTATCATGAATAACATCGAGTTTAAAAAGAAAACAGCGACCGACAGGCTGACAGAAAGAAATGCCGCCCTAACACGGTTTTCCAGTTTAGAAAAAAAAGCGTAAGTATTACATACAATTACATCAATGCACTCGCCAGTAGGCTACATACAAAGACAATATGCACATACACAAAATGTACCACGTGGCCGTGTTCGACTCGCAAAATATTTATGCGGGTTTTTAGCCCTTTAATGTTCAGCGGCTTCTCTACCTTCCGTTACATTTAACATTCAAAATTGTTTAGTTTTTCCCCAAACAGCTTTTTTTGTGTGTTTCTTTTACCTCTGATGACAAACATAGATCACTATCCTAGGCAGCATTGAGTAGCTGGTCTTTATAATGCAGACTGTTTAATGTAAGACACGAAATTAATTATATAAATAATTTACATTAATTTCAGTGTTTAAAGGGCTAACGAATACCACGTTGCATGCAATGGGGGCAGCACAAGAATGACACGCGAGCAATGGGGTGGCACCTAGGAGTAATTAAACGCAGGGTAAATAGCCGGTAATTGACGGCCTCGCATTTCCTGTTCGGAAGAAGTACTTACCTAAGTAAACATGACGCTACCAGCAGACGTTAGGTGTTTACTTAACAGCATACACTTCGTGCAATGTCTTCCATCACAGCTGGCCAACCTGCGCATGAAAATTTCAGTTAGTTGTCAGCCGAAAAACGTGCATAGTAGGAGGAAAGCACTGAAGCAACCACAAGAACAAATTCCTTACCTGACTCTATGTTTTACCTATAGGAATAGCAATTATTTTTATTTATCGCAGTAGCTTATTATGTTACAACTGTAATGACTGAACAGTTAAGATGCACACAGTTAAATGTCGCTTTCGGCGGATCAAAGCAACAAGAAAGAAACTACTAAATTCAAAGACGTGTAGTATCTAGTACAATATTCTTTCTGTCAACACAAAAACTTACAAAAAATGAGTTAATATTTTATTAATTACCAGTATTTTGTACATACTTGAATACTAATAAATATCATCATGACACGAAAATCTAACATAAGGTAAACCTGCTTCTTGTAGAGTACACATACAATTTCCATCTGTAATATTTGTGGCGGCCGATCCCAGTGGCCGCGCGGTCTAAGGCGTAAGCTTTCGGCCGAGCTTGCTGGGATCGTGGGTTCGAATCCCACAGGGGGCATACATGTTTATCTCTTGTGAGGTCTCTGCGACGGACTGATCACTCGTCCGGAGGAGTCCTACCGAGTGTGGTGTGTCCAACTGAGTGTGATCGTGAAGCCTCCGGAAGGAGGTGGCCTAGGCCCGATTTGGGCTGTTGCGCCACATGAAAGTATATATTAGTGGTGCCCTTTGGATTGAAGCCGATATTGCAGCTTACCTAGTAAGCTGAACATACATAATTGGTCTATATGAAGTGAACAGAGCCAAGCTCCGGAAAATAGTATGTATAAAACACATCTATAACCTCCGACGATGGACAGTGCTCAATGCGTTAGTATTCTAAAATAATGAGCCAGAACTTCTTAGGTTTTTGTTATTCGTCCTAATTCACAACGTCTTTAAAACTTACCTTAAACAACACAGCAAAGACAAGGAAGCACATTTGTAGGAACAATGTGGTTGATACATTAAATAAGCCGAGAAATATTCTTTTCGGTACCTGGGCCTTTCCACGAATCATATCTCTATGAAGAGGAAGAAGAAGGAATTGAGATAGAATCAAAAGTCGTGGGAGTTGTTTAAACGGATTTCGTGTCCCGGAGGATTAATTTGGAGGGTGCGGTGTTCTTGTCGCCTCCAGGGACGTAGGGCGAAATGAAGAAAAATGATCACGACACGACAACGCGCTTATCGCTCGGCACAGTGCTACCGGGTACCTCAAAAATAGATATGTCTTTCACAAAATTTCACAAGAGAACAAAAAAACATTTATGTCGTTTTCTCAGTTTAAATCTTTCTTTACATCGGATCTTGAAGACTTCAATAGACACAAATCCCTAAAGGGTATCGTGGATCATGATGTCCCGGGTTCTACACGATTTAACTGGGGAAAATAGCAAAAAAGTCTTAAATAATAATTCAGCTGTATTTAGCGATAGAAGCCAGTGTCTCAGTAAAACGTATATTCGGGGGTAAGTGCTGGGTCAGAGGTTATTTGTTTATTTTGTTCATAAATCGCCCAGACAGACCTATGATACTTTTAGCTGAATGACTTTCTATTTCCCTGCTCGTCAGTGCTTTACATTTCACTACACATACGCTTTCCCGTCGTTCAGAGGAAAATAACCTCTATAATTGATATGGCATCTTTACTTGACATAAAGTAAGAGTGGTTTATGAGTATCACCATGTCCTTCGCCTGTTGCTAGTTCATTTATGGCATTATCCTTTTCAGCCTTAGACACAAAAAGTTGCTTACGTACGGCACAAAAAATATTGCTGATCGTCATATAAAGCTTAGGTAGATCGCGAACATCAGATATTGTTGATCGCCATATAAAACTTAGGTAAACCACGAACACCAAATGTTGCTGATCGTCATATACAGCTTAGGTAGATCACGAACACCAAACGTTGCTGATCGTCATACAAAGCTTAGGTAGATCACTAACACCAAATGTTGCTGACCGTCATATAAAGCTTAGGTAGATCACTAACACCAAATGTTGCTGATCGTCATATAAAGCTCACGTACATCACGAACACCAAATGTTGCTGATCATCATATAAAGCTTAGGTAGGCTGCGAACACAAAATGTGACTGATCGCCATAAAACGCCTCGCTACAACAAACCATGCAGTTTTCTGTGACATTACAAATGTTTAGTTGTAATTTAATACAAAATTTTGTAAGAAACACAATACAGTGAATTTAGTATGTACAGTATTAGGTTTTCTCAAAATTCGTATTGTTCTGGAAGACTCAGTCTCCAAAAAGTACTAATTCTTAACTGCTTTGATTTTAAAGCATTATGTAACCTACAGGCTAAAGAGACAGTCAACGCAGTCTACGTTTAACATGTTTCTAATAGCTTCTGTAGACAGAGGATGTGCGAGACTATTTACTTCATAATTTATTGTTGAGGGCAGGAATTTCTAGATCCCCCTCCCCATACAAGGCGGGAAATTGTTGGCGAGTTATTTATGAGGGCGGGCATCGTCCTTGTTTATAATTCTATTATAATATCCGCCCATTCATCTTAATTCTGTCCAAAGCAATGCCGCTTCTAATACCAGAATTTCGACACACCTATAGCCGCAGACCTGATATATAAACTGCCTTACTGGTGAAAGTTTTGATTGTTTAAAATACTTCTGTTCACAACCAAAAATTAAGTGTATGATTCCATCACCTCTGTTAAAAATTCACTACAAATCGTCTTCATTTGTCCTATTGTATAAACTAGCCATACTAGTTATAGACTACATAGAGTTTAATTAAGATTTAAATACGGTAAGCCTTGCCTTCTCGGCGCCTTTGAAACCAAAAGTAGCGAACATATCCTTTTGCCATGTCTGTCGGTCCGTATATTCGCCTATACAACCTCAATAGCTGTTGGGAGAATTTTCGTGGAATCTGCTATTGGGAAGTTTGTTGAGATTTTTTAACCCATTTCAATTTTGGTTAAAGTACGACAAAAATGGACAGATTTGGAGCTCATCTCTAGCGCAAATATTTAAATATTTATGGGAAAGAAAATACTTCGAAATGAAAATAAAGGAAAGAATTAAGCAGAAAGATGTTCAATACATTGGTCCCTTGCAAATTATTTTCCGAAATAACTTAAAAACGGGATTTCCTAGCTAATATGTTCACCTAAAATCAGTGGGTTTCCAATCACGCGCCAAGAAAATCAAAGCCCCTTATTATCGATAACAAATAAACCAAGATTCTTCCCACCTGAACTTACATGTCTGCATTTACATGACTTCGTGTAATAAAAATACATTTTATCTTGCTGCTACAACCTTCGTTTTATCAACGTTCAAAACTTTTCCTCGTTTTGTTTTTCTCTGGCACCTTAGTAAGTGAAAGCACTAAAATTGAGTCTGTTAGCTTCGCTATGTATCTGCCTGTCTTGTCATTTATCTCTCCACATGTAATGCCATCAAAACCTTTGGGAGTTTATAAGTGAAATTTGGTATTGGAGAATTGTAAGAACTTCATTGACATATTTGCAATTTGTTCCAAATCGTACAAAAACAACGAAAATTTTGCACGAAGTACATCGTAGGTTTCTGAATCACAAAGAAGCAGCATGAAGAGCTACCGATTTAGATTTACGCAAACCGAGAATATTTCGAGACTTCGCACAAAATATAACATGTCTGCAGACTAATGAGTGATACAACACTATTAGCCGATCCCAGTGGTCGCGCCGTCTAAGGCATAGGTTTGCGGCCACGCGCTTGCTGGGATCGTGCGTTCGAATCCCACCGGGGGCATGGATGTTTGTCTCTTTTACAGTGTTTGTGTTGTCAGGTAGAGGTCTCTGCGACGGGCCGATCCCTCGTCCAGAGGAGTCCTACTGACTGTGGTGTGTGTTTGAGCATGATCAAGTGAAAATAAAATCCCTCTACACATACTGTGAACAAGTAGGTAGGAGAGGCAAGGACTACGAAATTATAGTAAACACTTAATTCAAGATAACCAGTCATTTAAGATTATCGCACAATTAATGTCGACCTACATTAGTACCTTACTTTAACGAGTATGGAAATTACAACTTTGGAAGCAACACAGAGACTCGCCCTATCAGTCATTGTCTATTGTGTACCATGTAGCAGACTACCAGACGCATTTCAGTTCGGTCATAACGTATGAAGATAAAATTTTGTAGCTTTCTTCAACGATGTGTCTTAACTGGAATTAAGACGACGCTGACGGTCACTAAAATTTCAATGCTAAGAATTAAAGCGGGCACAGAAATGTATCGATGTACCGTAAGATTCATTTACATCTTAATCTTGTGTAAGCAATCAGAATATAGCTTTCTGACTAAAAAGTGTCCTATATACAAAAGAAAGTATGAGACTTGTTACATTAACACTAAACTCTGTACGTTTACGTTCCTTCTGTATTTCCGTCTTATTATAGCCTATCAACTGCAGGGGAACCCCTGTTTTTAGTGAAGAATGAAAACGTAACTGCAAACTACACAGTCTCTAATGTTCACAAAGGCGGTTTTCTACTCGTGCGCATTATGCACCTCTTCATACACTAGAATCACAATAGATTTAGTTGAACACAACAGTGCATTTATTCAGTATTACCTCATCATATTTCAACCTAATACGCCATCATAATGTTGGCAAGGATAGAAAAATTGAATACACAGTTTTGGGTGGAAATTGAGATTTCAGTTCCTTGCAATTATATATTATGCATAACGAAACGGAGTTGAATATGTTTTACAAAGGTGGGGGCTGGACTTAGAAGAGTCAAAAATATTAAAAGTTAAAAGAATTAAAATTATAAGTTAAAAATTATTGGAGAAGTAGGTACTTCTTGAGACGGCATTTCGTGCATAGTCGTCTCTCATAAAAGTTGAATATTTTTCGAAGAAGGGAACATAAGTGGATATGATAGTTATAACTTTTAAACAAGCTAAAAATTATACGTAATAAGTTATTAAGTAGCACAGAATAGTCACAGTAATATGGAAATGAGAATTCAAGGTAACAATAGAGATTCTGAAAAACTTACGTGGATCGGAAATTTCTATATCTGAAGTTATAACAATAGTTTTATATTCAATTATTATATTCACGTCCCTAGTCCATTTTATATATATTATTAAGGAACTGTTATTCCTAGGCGCACTATAACATAATACAAAATCTTGTGGCACGTCCGGTCTAGATGGACGTTGCCTGCCTGCCTGCCTGCCTGCCTGCCTGCCTGCCTGCCCGCCCGCCTGCCTGCCTGCCTGCCTGCCTGCCTGCTTGCTTGCTTGCTTTTGTTGGTCTGTCTGTTTATTTGTTTGTTTGTTTGTTTGTAGTCCTTCCCTCTCCTACCTACTTGTTCACAGTAGGTGTAAAAGGTTTATTTTTCACTTGATCACACTCAAGCACACATCACACCCGGTAGGACTCCTATGGACGAGGGATCGGCCCGTCGCAGAGACCTCTACCTGACAACACGAACACCGTACAGAAGACAAACATCCATGCCCCCGGTGGGATTCGAACCCACGATCGCAGCAAGCGCTCGGCCGCAGACCTATGCTTTAGACCACGAGGCCACCGAGATCGGCTGATTTGTCTTTTACAGTTTCTTACAAATGTGGAATTTTTTGATTGTGGCCATATCGGTTCCCTTTTTGTTGAAATGTGAGACCTGCATAATGTTTTCTATCTTATCGAAAGAATGACGATATTCCAAAGCGTGTTACGCGAATCTGAGGTAGAATTACTTCTAAAGACGGGAAAATTCTCTTTAAATCTCTTGGTAAAACTCCTACCAGTCTGGACAGCATAGGCCTTGCCACAGTCCGGAACTGTAAGTTTATCAATATCAGTAGCGAGGTATTTGTTGTTAGCGTGAGTACACTGATGTTTAGCTCTGAGATTGTATTCTATGGAGTTACTTGTTTTGCAGGCGACGTCAAACTGGGGACGAGTCGCCTTAAGATTGTTCATACACTGCTGAAAGGTGGAAACTCTTCAGGCGACCGTAATATTGAAAGTGATATTAGGGTAAACCACAATGGTGGATGATGCATACTTTCATTCGACCCAGAATATTCCTTGTGCAAGTAATCATACTGTTGTTCTTACAGAAAATATTATACCCCCTGATCCCCTGTTAAAATGAAAGTCCTATATTGTAAACTCTTCGCGTTGAATATGAAATCGCTCCACACAAGCAAATGGTTTCTCAAGAGAACGCCGACCATTAAAAGTGCGCAGTCTGACAACGTAAGAAATCAGTTATTCAACAAGGACTTATACACCATTTCTATCTAACTTGCAGTCAAGTCTCAAGTTTTAATACAACTCACTCATCAGACAAACGTTTCTTTCAATGAATGGCGTTAATTTGATTTATCCACTTTGTCAGTTTAAAAATTATGCGGTGATCACTTTGACGCTAACGACAAGATTTAATGATACTAACGACAATAATTAAATTACAAGTATGTTTCCTGGGAGTCAACGTAGTGCTCTTGTACTTAACAGTCAAAATGTGCAAGAAGAATGCTGGAGACAGGTGGACACGTGAATGCATAGTCCACCTTAAATTTCTCATGCAGCCAGTCACTGTTTACACTATCCCTTTAGATTCATGCATCCATCTGTTCTCCAGTATTCTTCTTGTACATTTCTACTCATGAAGATGAGACAACTGCGTTTTCTCTTAACGTCGGGAACCATGTATCCCGTGACGCGGTGTCATATTCCTGAGAGGCACTGCCGTAGAAATCTGAAAACCTGCAACGTCACAGTACCCATCCTCTTCCTACGAAAGGTCTGTACACAAAACGTACGTTTGAGACAAAATATTCATAAACCTGGTCCCCTGCTAATAAAATATGAAATAAACTGTGTAGTTTTGTAAAAGTCATCATCATGATGATATAACAGGCTATCACAATATTACATCATGCATTTCTGTAATATCAGCAGGCCAACATTCAAAATCTCGTCCTTAGACTTACAAACTATGGGTCCCGAAAGTTGTGGAAAGGCGTTCTTGAAAGTGAATTTTATGCTAAGGTAATTTGCTGTACTAAGGTTCCAAAATACTAAACTATTATTTTCATTTTATAGCGATAGGTTAACGAAGCATTACGAATAAATGTCATACGAATTTTAAGGAAATAACCATAGCCATATTCTTTGGCATAAAATATTATTAAGGTTACGAAATACAAACATGGAGGTGTTACTTAGCTTCTTCCTTTATCTGGTAGAACTCACATACTAGGAGTTTTCAGCAGAAATTTAACACAGAAATAATTAAAACAACACCTATATGGCCTATCTTATATAACCGCACGATCATAATTCGTAAGATTCTCTAGCGACGGGCTTATCAGAAAGGAAAATAAATATAAAATTATTAAATGAATATTACCTCACGCAGGGGATACTGGCTGAAGTATATCTGACCCACAGAACATTTCATAACATGGTTTGTGTACAGTCTTCCTTGGTCCGATCCCAACCGTCTCACTGATACCAAATATATATAGAAAGTTAACAGACCTATCTATACTAAAATGAAGGCACGAATGTACCAAAATCACGGAACGTCATGTATAAAGAATCATCCACAAAAAATGTACAGCAACTTCATTGCATAAAAAGCCTGCATCAACTGGAGTAACACGTGAAAGCTACGGTGCTCAAGGACTTTCTCTACACGTCCGCACAAAACAAAACTCAAATGTTCCACAATCTCGTCATTTTGTCTGCATATTTGCATCAGGCACCTACAGTTTCGTGTTTAACTAAAACTGACATTTGAAAAAATTATAATACAGTCTTTGGTCATTATACGCCGTCAGTTTGAGTAACTGAGTTTCACTATCAACAAATACCAAAAGCGTTAAACTTGAATTTCATAATTAACACAAAGTTTACGATAACTTCTAAATCCTGTACCTACAAATTAATATGATGCAGAGGACAACATGCCTAGTGTTTGCTGCGGCAAGTAATAATCCATCCAGAAAGGTACAGAAACGTCAAACAGGCGTGTGGTCTCTGGTACGCTCTACATTGTCACAAACCTCTCGTCGAGGATCCAGAAAGTCGCCTACTTCCAGCGGAGCCGTACAGTGTTGCAGGCCACTGACGGAAGTTCTGAAAACTTCGTGTGATTGGCTAATCACACGAAGTCGAACTTTTAATTACACAACAAATGAGTTCATGTGGCACTGACGGGAATGATGTGGAAGATGGCTTGGTGTGGTCAGCGAATGCATGCAGTATTTGTCACTTACTTTACAGCAACAAGGAAAGATAAACATGAAATTGTAATTAATCAATTTTTGAAAATCATCTATTTGTAGCTGTATTAAAAGTTTTTATTTTAATATTTTGTGCTACCCAGCTTTGTGAACATTTATTTGCCAGTATTTAATATGCAAGATGATAGAAGAAAAAATAAATTTAATTTCTAAGCCGCAAGCCACGTTTCATAACACTCTAACCCCTGTGGAGGAAGCTGAAGGAATCTGCAACATGCCGATAATATCTACTAATTCAGATTTTAATTAGAGGAACTTGAAAGCAACTGCTGGCCACTCCGCTCGCGCCTTCTAGATGGCTACCTTGTTAAAGCTGCAGTAGAAACAACAAGTTCTCTAACAGTGATATCCAAGGTAATTACATTACAAGCGAAGACAGCCCAAGACGTGTTCCTTAAACTTTAGCGTCCGTGAAGGTCGGAAAGCAATGTCGGCTGTTGATATCCGGCAATGTAAGCAAGTTTCCTAACATGACTACTCCATGCCGAATTGGTGAAGGACTTGAAAGTAGGTACATTGACGTGTCGTCGATATGTGTGATTTCATACAGCGCTACAAGCCGGAAAGTCGAGGGCTCGATTCTCGAAGGGGTCATTGGAGTTTTTCATTGACTTGATCCTTCCGGCCGCACTACGGCCCTGGGGTCGGCTCAGTCTCTAACAGAAATTAGTACCAGGGTTATCTCCTGTGGCTAAATGCGGCCGGTGCGACGGGCTGACAACCTTGCCACCTTCATGTGCCGACTGTCTAGAAATCTGGTAGCCTCAACCTTCTGGAGCCCTTAGGTCCTGCCCAGATCTGTGTAGTGATTACTCCACCTTTACCTTTTATATATACATATTTATATATATATCTACATACGGTCGTTTTATTTTTGAGAATATCTCTTTCAGCAACGGGCCCTGGTAGATACGCTTTTCGCGCCGTGTACGCTAATAAAATTCAGGAATACGTTTTTCAGCTTCCTCAACCCCAGTTGTTAAAGAGTTTTTTGACCACAAAATGCATGGGAATAAGCGCAGTCCTTCTGCCTCCACTACTTAACCGTCATAAACCTTCACCATCCCTAACCGAACCCTTCAAAGCCTAATGGTTACTACACGATTATGCCCGCCAGTTATAATATTAAAAAGTCCGCATTTTCTCGCCCTTTTCATGTGTTAGTATGATTCTCACATTAAACGTCTGTTGTTTTCCCATAAAGAATTCATCGATTTGTTGTTCTAATGGAAGCACAATGTGTTGTCTGTGAGGTACGAAATGAATCTTTACATAAAAAGAAGATTTTCTAGTCTTCCAAGGATCAAACTCACTAACAACCAGAAGCTGCAGCATAATAAAATATACAGTTCTCTGTTGTGTACTAAATGCCTACTTTGATGGTTTGATTTAAATTGCTAAGCGCAAAAACGATAATAACTGGCCCAACAATCACAGAACCTTTATCAGAAATTTTTGATGAGAACTAACATTGCAGTAAATACATACCAGACCTATGTTTAATGTATATGCCTTCTTTATTATATTTATATATTTAAATTTGTATTGCACGTTACTATGAGGCTTTTTACTTTAAAATATCAAAAAATCACAAGCACATAATTATCTGCGCGGGAATAAATCCTCATATTTAGCGCCCAGTCGGAAGGTAAGGGGGTTACAATTAGACGTTTTCGCATTACGCTGTTTTCGAGCAGCAAAACTGATAAGTAAATACAATTTGACCTATACGCTTAACGACATTTTAATGGATGCATATTTTCTTACAATATACAAGTAAATAAAAGTAACGGATAATTGTCCTTCCTGGCATTTTCTCAGAAATGAAGATGGTTTCATAAATGCTAAGCACGGTCGTCTCATTTACGGTTTTGGATAAGAATAACGCACAGAAATTGTAGAGTATGTCATAACTCGAGACTGGAATGTCAACAAAGCGGATGAAGAACTAGACGACAGGAAAAGGGCGTATTCGAATGTCCAGAAAGTATTCAGTATTCGCACACAGTAGTCGGTAATTTATACCTCAAGAATCATGTTCATTTATTACAGACAAAAATATTGTACCAACAAAAATTATATATATATATATATACTACTCTTTGCTGGACCGTTCCTTCCGCTCGAATATAAATTATTTTCCCACAATATACAATGTGCATTCTTTTCTGAAAATGTCAATAACTGCAAAAACATTTACCCGCTGCAGGATCTTCTCAGAAGGGAAGAGTTTTGTTAAAGGCATTTCATTTTCCTATACATCGCCTCATGTTGCACCACAATAATCCCCATTGTTCTGTCCAATCTACTGCCCCCCAAAAGCTATTAGAGTCTCTACAAATGTTGCTGGTATATCAATTCAGAATAAGCCAGACATTATATCAGTAGCCCAAACTGCAACTCACGGTTATCATCGGAACACCGTCGACTTTCACGTAGTCATATATGGGTAACATTAAATTAAAGAAATAAACACCTACCTGTGCAAGTTTTGGAAAAACTGAAAGTTACCGTTCCTGTAGTGATATATCTATAGCACTTTCCCCTAAGCATCCCACGTTCAGGTTAAAGGCTTATAAAAACATCAACCCGACTCCCACACTGACTGGTGACTGAATTTGGTATGATATTAGCTGAACAAAATTTCGGACAACTGCTGGCACTACGCGCAATTTTGCGTAAAATGGTGTGCAATATTAGGCTCTGTATACAAGGGTGTAAAGTAAAGGTCTATGTGATTAATAAAGAAACATCGGACTAGTACGCACTTGTATCGCGCTGAAACTTTTGGTAGTTTGAGTGTTTTTCCGTGTCTAATAACAGCTCAATAACGCAGGTTGCTGTGATATTATGTCCAGTTCCCAACATCGAGCGAACTGTTTGACATCATATTGTGCATTTCGGCTACAGTGCTTAGTTACAACGGAGGAAATCAAACGTGTATGTGGAGAACGCTGTCATCACATTCAATCAAACCCAGTGTCTCTAAAGAACTAAAATATTCAGAGATGGCATTCAACACAACGTCAAACCTCTACAATTCTAAGACTGTGAAAACTAATCAATCCATCAATGGTGCATCAGGGTCGTTTTGGACTTTGTTCTCCCGAATAGCACTAGATAGTTGCAATTATTTTGGAAAACTTCTACCGTCTGCAGCATATTCAGTATTAGTATAAGAGCTAATATAAATAAAAGAGAAATTTCACACATTAATGCTCGTCTCATGTTTGTTGTATCTCGTTTCACAGAAATTTGCATCTGACTGTTGTAACAAGAGCACTAATCCAGCAACAGCTACATAACCGTAACAGCAAAGACGAGAAACGTGTCAAAAGGTACAGTCATTTAAAAAATAAGGTAACAGCATATTTACAGCACTGCATTTTTAATTAATTAAGTGTCACAAGAGTGTCTGCCTGTAACTAATTCTACACGTTTCATTAATTAAGGAGCAATGTGTGTAAAAAATAATAATATTAAATTCTGCTTGTTAGTTCTTAACAACCTTGACGAAGGGTAGAGATGTAAATGTGGACTACAGAATTAAAAAATGAAAAAGAAAGACTTTTTACTGTGGAAGTTTACATAACGTCTAATGCACTTGCACTTTATTTCCTAGTAGGCATAAGGGTGGGTCGATGAAAGCCATTGCAAGCACACCAACCGCCAAAATATAATTCTGATGAACATGCTTCAAATTACCAGATGACAAATACGGATATGTCAACAAAAATATGACATGGTGCTCATGCATGTGTGAATTCAAACTCTTGTGTAGACTTTATAGCCTTAAAGTGAAATTTGTGATTATGAAATACGTTTAGAGGTGCGAAAATCTTTCGCATATATTTACGCCTACCTAAACCTTCTATACGTTAAAAAGCTTTTCTATCGTGCTTACTAGCTATAACCCTTAAGTATTAACTACATATGCAGTTAAAGCACCAAACACTTGTGTGCACGAAAACAACGGCTCTCTTTGTGATGTGAACGACACCACCGATTCTAGTTTCAGACAGTATAACTGAGGCACAAGTAACACTTCTGTCGCTCTCATTTTATTCCCGTATAGTGTGAAATGTAACATCTAGTACAAACATCTGACTTCATGCTAAGTCTGCTTCTATGTCTACGAGCCACTCTTACCGCAAAATTAAGAACATAACTATAGAGACCTAAAATGTAACTTCACAGGGTAATTCAATCTCTCCTAAAGGTTAACACCTGAAATCCCTGTGCTGTTGAAGCCTGCCCACAAATATAACAAGTATGTCATATTGAAGTAAAAAAATACACAGTGTTTCCGAAATTTTGTTCCTACTTCCATCTTCAGGTACGTAAGATACTGCAGCAGCAGTGCAATGTTTACAAGACAACATTCAATACTTTCTTTTCTCTATTCCAACGGCCGCTACGAATAACTAAAACACGTAATATGAATAAAAACATCTTAATTAAACTACATTTAATTATTTAAAGATCTAACCAAAATCAATCTCTGAAATTCTTTTGTATCAAACATAGGTCAGAAAATGAATGGTATCGAGAAAATTATAATTATCCTTAGGTACTTTAAATGCCACTGGCACAAATCTGCAGACGATACTTTTGAAGCAAACATTTTCGAGCCTTCTCGTGTTTGTTGTATATCTGAAATTACTTCCATCTGACGGCTAAAGGTGGAGATGGAACCTCTGACTTTATCACAAAGTTAAGTTTCTGTTCAACAGACGAGATTGTTTCTATCATCTGGCCATTAAAGTGCCACTTTCGATTCTTTCTCTCAAAGTCGCCATTTCTCCACGATACTCTTCAAAAAGAACTGCAGCCATAATTACTCTTATTCTAAATGCTAGAACAGGCCTTAATGAAGTCATGCACAGTGAATATCATAACTGGCAAAACACCTGCAGCTGCATATCCTAGATAAAGAAAAAAGTATGAAAATTAATTCTCCTTAAAAACGTGGAAAGTTAACAGAACCTACAAACGGCATCGCACAAGTGTCTTTTTACTACAGCAAATCTGCCAACACAGAAATCCTGTCCTTAAAGGTTAAACTACTGTGATGCCAACATACTAAAGCGTGCCAAAATAAAAACACTCTTACGCCGCCCACAACATTTATGTGAATGTCAGATCCACCGTAATTTTACATTATTTAAGGCTAGATTCTCTTGTCACAGTCCCAATTGACATACTGACTACACTATCATATAGCAATACGAGCAGAAATACATTAAATTTTCTTAATTAGCTCGTTATCAAAATGTTAGAAGAATTGGTCCAACTATATAGATTATGATTTAGGCTGCTGTACGAAGCCTATTCCGATAGTGAACTCCCCTCGTTTGACCTTTACCCACTAAAAGAGTGATTATCATGGGGCGTACTGTGATGTTTGAATATAAAACTCTTTATATGAAATTAAATATAAAATTAAAATTTTTAAAATAAAAACTTATGAAAGTGTTCCTTATACGCATGCACAAGTTTGTAAACGAGTTCGGGCTTCTATGAGGTCTTTGCTAAGCTGCGAAGTCACCACTGTATAAAATCTGCTATTTAAATCAACACCTTCAACAAAACTTCATATTATTTCTGATTCATACTGATTTTGTGTTGTATAGAGCAAATGATGTTAACATAAGGTATTATAGCACGAGAAGCTTTAGTTACAAATTTTAATTTTAGTGTGACGACACAAGAAAGATTAATAATCCTAACGTGCAGCGGTCACCAAGACTTTGAGAACCACTGCGCTATAAACGGATAGTGTGAAAGGCCTGTGAAGTGACTTTTTACTTAAAGAACCTGTCACTGAGAAAGGGGCTGTGGTGCTCCCACGTGTGTGGTGTTCACACGAGGTAGGTCCGTCCGACTTCGGGTTCTTCCCAAAGATGAAGAAAACTTACATCGAAGGACTCAAACAATTAAGAACTTAAACTGTAGGACAGCATTATTTTTAACATGATACCACTTGAAATGATGTATAACACTCAAAGTTTCTGACCACACTGGTCGCCCTGTGAAAGACAGGCAGTGTGTCCATCGCGCAAATACTAGTACTCTGGGTTCGAATCCCATTTATAGCATGAATATACGTACGCCAATGTCCACGTTTTCTCTGTTCCTGTGTTACCTGTTTTTGGTCATTATCAGCCAAGCAGTCATATTAAATGTCTTAAAAATTTACATTTTCAGAAGTTTGTATATGAATTTAAAAAGTCCAGACAGCCTAATCCGTATGGGCTGAGGAAGAAAGAAATAATTTTAAATAATCAGTTAAATAAACTGCCACTATATATATATATATATATATATATACAGTCGACAGACTTGCATAAGCTTGCGTATACGCGCGCGCGCGCGCACACACACACACACAAAAGCACACGCACGCACTCAAGCACACACACACACAGAAAGGACATAACTGTGTTGAAAAAGAAACGCAATTTGGGCTCCCCATTTTCGGCAGCTCGAAAGAATTTTTTACAGTGAAACAGAAGGCACATATAATTTAATACGGCTTTTTCTTACTTTATGTAGAGATTTCCAACGCGGGACTGACTACAGCAGAGCGATGGCCGTCATCTGTAAGGCGCACATTCCCACGTCAACGTGGGGCACGTGGGGTTAAGTGACTGCAGGGCAGGCGGCGTCGCCGGTCGCTATGCAGCCATGAACCCGTTCGTAGATGCTATGATAGGTTTCCGCATTAGGCTGTAAACCCTGCATAATGGCGTTTCCTGAACCCATTATTTGTATACAGTCAAATGTGACGATAACTGTGATTGATGAATCAGGAAGGACGCAGAAAGAAGTAGCTGACTTACTTTATCTGTGCCTTCTTGGAAGGATTAAAGTACTCGATAAATGACAGAGTAACTGGGCCCTTGGCCTAAGATCCAACCTGAAATTGAAGCACGTTTGCCAACTACTAACCTGAATATACGTGCTTCTTACATACTTTTGTGATAAAGTCAACGAATTATTGTTCACCTGGTTTCAAGCCCACACCCGGCAGACGCAAATGAGAAAGATGTACCTATCGACTGCAAGTGACGGAAATTTGTTAAATCGCGCGATAATTAATTTACTGGTTAAAATTCTGTGTATGGACTTGATTGCATCCAGCACTTTGCGAGCATGATGAGCGGAAAATTTTCAAGCTTTAAGCATTTAGGCTGAAAAATATATACGAGAAAGTTAAATGAAGATATGGTTGAAAGATTATGTAATTACGAGGGCGAAGTTATTAAGAGAACTTTCAGGAATAAAATGAGAAAAGAAGTTTCATTAAAACTACGCAACATTGCTTCCAAATTTTCTTTCCGCCTCGAAATGAAACTTCGGTCCTCAGGAAGAAGGATAAATGAAACACAGAAGCACCTCGTATTACATTCCTGTGCTGTTTGTTCAGATTAACCTTTGGAGACATATGGCAGAATAAATAAAAGACAACCCTTTGTGGAATTAGAGAAATGGCCGAGATAAATGACTCCCAGAGAAAACTAAAACAAATTGACGCAAATAAATAAGGCAAAATACCAACGTCCGTTGACATATACGGATCACGTATTGCTATAATACGGATCGGATAGCACATAAAAATATAATTTGGCAAATTCTTCCGAAATGAAGACCATCATACGCAACTGGAGAGAGCAGAGATTCACAAATGCGCTAATGGAACCACCGTAAAACTGAAGGACTCAGTAGAAAATACAGCAGAACAGGTAATCACCCCAAGTTACCACGGAATATAACGGCAAAAGAAACACCATTAGAGTTAGAATCTAATTACGACAGAACTACGTAAAAGCTAAGTATTTAAAGTAAATATGCAAAATTCGTGTTCGCGTGAGTTTGTTCATTTACACTACAAGCTGAGTTACGTTTTAGTATAATACTGCACAAAAATAACTGCAATCAACCATGGCATATATAAGGCCTTCCCTCTACCAAGTACATGTGAAGACTAGCCAGGAATCACAAGTGGCATGCACACAAAAATCACAGAAATTAGCACGAAAGTGCATATTACCTTTATTAAACATCTAAAAATATTTTAGCGCCAAAATAACAAATGAAAATTGTGATTTATGGCCAATTCTTAAGGCACTCTAGACCACCGTGCGACGACCTAATGGCTAATGTACTAGCCTGGTGTAAAAAAAGTCTCAGCTTAGATAGCAACGGTTGCCACTAATTTCAAAACGGAGAAAAAAGGAAAGTGGATATTAAGACGAAAATAAAGCCAAATCCCAAAAGCCTTCCTCTTCAAATAGGCCTATGCATCAAACAACAGAAAAGGTTTAATAGAATATTTGTATCCTAAACAACCAAAAGCTCCGAAAATATTTTGTAGCTGCTACTTAATCCTGGACTTACGTACGAAGAAACAGAAGCATAAATTGTAAGTTATCCAACGGCTTTCTATCAACTTAATATTATACATCGCCATGCAACTGACAATATACATATAAGAGTTTATTCCAACTTATTTCACTGGTATATATTAATATACAAGTTATTCCAAAGTGTTTCGGCTGATACCTGTAGCCATCAACGGGCAACATATACGAGGGTCATGTTTAATTAAGAATATATAACATTATCTCAAGTAAAGGTAAAATATACATTCCTGAGTAAACATCGAAGGATATCGTGTCTAAATCACAGGCCAGTACAGACCGTTCGCCCGTTGTATACAGAGCTACACTGCATACAGAGTAAATCTCATATTACTTTGCATTCATTGGCGTTACATTCCAAAAAAAAATTATCTGCTTTTAATATACTTTGACACTCCAAATTCTGAGGCCTTCTATTTATTAAGAAAGAAAACGCTTGGAAGCACATACTTATATCAATTTTTACGAACTGAGTTGTCTGTTTTATATTATACGTTTTAAACACGACTGCTCATTGCATATGAAGATACTGTAATGTACTCTGGAATGCAGGGTACACTTTACCTTTCCCTCGGACAATGTTATATATCCTTAACTAAATATGACATCGGCGTTGTTTTATGGCTTCGGGCTTCTCAATGATCGTACCAGGACGCGAAATGTGCGCCTCCATAACATACATCAGAAACACCAGGGCCTAACCAACCCGTTTTTCAAACTCGACGAAAATACTTCTCGAAATTTCATTTATTTCGAGACAGAACCGTATAAACGAAACAATTATCAACACAGCGCTGTTCCCTGCTCCAGCAACAGCCTTATTCTATGATCTAAATTCCAACCACGCTTTGTCTGTCTGTCTGTCTGTCTGTCTGTTTGTCTGTTCGCAGCATTAATTATACCATGCAAGCCGTGCCTGCTCTGTTCTGTCTTGGATGTAGTAATTAAAATATTCATAAGATGTCACTGCCTGCGACACCACGCGCCATTGCTACAAGTCCTGCCAGCGGTTCCAGATTTTTCACTGAATTTCAGAGAGATTAGGTTTGTTCCAGGCGCACTAGTCAAAATGGACCACTGAGAGGCAGAATGGGGAAAAGAGAGAAACTTATAGTCTTGAGTAGGAGACAACACGTCAATTATTATAGCACAGAAAACGAAAATCTCCGCGTCTGCAAATTATAAGATATGCCCAGCCGTCGCATATCGCACTAATAGTATTGACAACGTCGTGAAGACGGAGTTCTCTACTGCAGCTTCTGTCTCGATTATGGGGCACTGTTCTTTAACTTAATTAATTCATCAGCCTCATTAACACTTCTTATTCAGGGTTTAATTTTATTGAAGGCCGTATAAACTACAGAAAGGGTACAGAAAATACTGCGGCGCAATGCATATAAGTAAAAATTACTTGTCATTATTATTATCATGAATTTAATGATATACAATCTTCAGATAAGACAGTCATCAACTGAAGGGACCCGGTACAGGTTTATTTCAGGCTTCTGCTCCAATAACATACATTTAATTAAACATGAAAACTAACACATTTGATTATCCGTCCGAGACGCGAAACACGTACCTACGAAATATAAATCCAAATCAGTACAGTTTAAAAACTTCCTCGGTATTACTGTGGTGATTATAACAATTGTAGTGACATCTTTAACCGCTTATAAATTATGCCGAAACTTCTTACACGTTTTACTAGTTTATGTAAAGCAATACTGTAGAACCTTCCCTGGCATATTTGCGAAGTACTACGTTCTTTTAAAACCAAAATTCGGCGTACTCTTCTTACATGGCTAAATACAGATACATATGGGTATGTAAACTTGTTCGCCGGAAGAAATAAACTTAATACGTAGGTCTATATTATTTTATAAGCCTATGAAAACATTTTAATACATGTTCTGGTTGATCGTTTCTGAAAAGATATAGATGATTTCTGACCAATTAATTTTACGTATTCTTTTTCTGACTATACCAGTGGAGTGACATATGCAGACTTTCTGAATATCCACATAGAGAGTAACGGTAAAATCCATAGATAAAAACCAAGAACTGTTGATGAACAAAAACCAAAAATTGAGGCACTTTGGCCTCTACGCCTCTTTATTTCTTAAGAAAAAGTGTTCGGTCTGTGGTCTTTCAGGTCGCAGCAGTGTATGTATAATGATGAGGACGATTTTCAAATGTGACATTAATGGTAGTATATGGGCTTTAAAATTAGGCGAGACTTGTAGCAATATAGCATTCTGTTCAGGAGACACCCTCTGGATTCCAGCTACAAAGTAAAATGTTAGAATGAATGCTTGACATCTTGTGATGGAAACGTTTGAAGTGATACGGCAACTGTGACATGTTTAGCCTTGCAGGACAGAGTAGATTCGAGAACCTTAAGCAGAAAAATCGGCCCTGAAAAAGGCATAGCCTAATTATATAACACACATTGCGGGTTTCAATATCGCGGATGAAGTTAATTGTTTGCTCTTATGTCATTAAAATATGAAGCTAAGAAACACTCCTTGTCATCCCTCCTTTATTTTCTGCCTCATTAGGTGGGTTTCTCTTATTCAGTAAAGCCACTTGGTAAGAGAAGTTTTACCTTCATCTTTCCTTCAGGGACAGGGCTTTAAATCTTAGATGTTATGTCAAGACCAACCCGGCCTCCAATGCCATGAGTATCAGAGGCCTTTCCCGGGAGTAATGTGGCCAAGGCATGACGCTAAGCCAGAGTGTACGGAGCTTCCCTGGCCAGTTCTTCGGCACAGAGATAACTATAGCTTTAATAATTTGCTGCCTTGTACCTTAAATCATTACAGAGATACTGAGAAGTCTAAAATAACTCTCTCTGATCAATTATAAAAGAAATTCGACCCCCCCTCTTGAATAATAACTTAGTTCAGCATTACCGCTAAGGCTGAACATATAACTGAACATTCTTAATGATTCTGGGCATCGATTAAAGCTTTTTTTCAGTTTCCATAGGCCACTGTCTACAATTCTTTCGAGAAAGACAGCTTCGTTTCCATTCTTTTCAATAAGAAATAAATTATCGTCGAAGCCGAAGCATTTTAAAACCACTGAGAACCGAGTAAACAGACATAATTACGTCTACACATGAAGCGCAGTAAAGGCAGGGAAAGAGATGATTTTCGAGTACTATAAGTACTTAAGTTATCTCCAGTGTTATTCCTTCGTCATAGGCGTTAGAAAATGTTCCAAATTAAAAAATTTCTCTTCGTGCTTGTCTGGACATGTTCTCGTGGTGAAATGCTTCATGATTCTGTAACAGCTGCAAGTATCCATCTGTACCAACCGCAGAAAATCATCGCAAGTTTCAAGGCAGTAAGCACGTCTGGCCAGACGCGAACCTGGTACTTAACAATATAATTTAGATAGGTCACAACTGAGGCATCCAGGTCGGTGAAACTCAACACGCACACAGCACAAATACATGTATGGTGTATTTACCCTGCCTTTTGAAATTGTGCCTGCTGAGATGTGACTTTTGTATAGTGATTTTCGGACAGCGCCATAGCTCAGGCGGTCAGAGGCTGGTTTCTAACGACGAGCCCCTGCAATCCCAACAGAAATCATGTGAGATTCTTTGCTCTCATTGCGCTGGAGAAGGTTATTCTCCAGTTTCTTTAGCTGTCCCCTTTAAATCAGCATTCCACCGCTGCTCCATATTTATCTATCAGCGTCACCTGAACTGTGCGACAGCTCTGACCAGATAGCACATTACCATGTATTCGGACTTCATACTCAGCACTTTGTTGGTCACATAGCAACGCAGTTTTGATGTACATATCGGTATGTTTTCCTCTCACAAAGACAAAGAAAATTTTCAGAGACACACGGCATCTAATTTTGTGCAGGCAAAAGATGCATATTTACGATATTTGGTATACTCGCACAAAACGGCAAAGGATTTTTAAAATGTTTTTAATTTTTGACGGATGACAAGTAAATTTTAACATGCCTGAGCGAATTTACTGCGTTCACGTGATTTTTTTATGTCTATGAAGATTACCTGAACAAAGAAGTTATTTATTTTGACATAATTTCACCTGGTAAATTAATTGTAAAAATGCACCATGGGAGGGTTCACTGAGAAATTTCAATCCTCAACCAAATTCTGTACATTTCAGTACAATGTTAAAATTTGATGCACTCCTAAATTTCCATGCGGTCTATTCAAATTGATTCTTCTAATTAAAATGCCCCCTTAGTATTTCCCATAGGAGCGTTGAATGTTCCATCCATCTCAACCCAAACACTAAGTAAAGAAAAATTACGGATGTACTCGTTTGCTTTTCTTTATCTTAATCTTACTACACAAAGGAGCAATTATTTTTATTGTTTCATGTCAATGTAATGGATAACTTTCTAGATTTATCTTAAGTCTTTGTAACACGTAGTAGTCGGAATTTACTCGTCATTGTGTGATTTATATACATAGACAGAAATTTGTAACCTTGTGAATTTAACAGCCAAACGGAGACAGCAGTGTGCGATTTTAGAGACCATATACAATCCACAAAAATTTGCCCCAACTATTTCCAAAAACCTTTAACGGACACAGCACATATCTGCATTTTCTGAGACATACCAACAAGCATAATTGGCTGATACATTACCAGAACTCTCAGGGAATTTTTTCTCAGTTGTCCTCGTAATAAATATACCTCATTTATTACTTTTAAAATGCAATGTATCTCCCTTGTGTCATGACGTCTGTATTAACTAGCTTAATTAAAACGACTCAGTACTGTGGGGACACAGATCGAGCAAATTACATATTCTTATTAAAGGAAACAAAAAACATACTATTACAGCACAAATAAGTACTACAGCTCAGTCAAGTATTTATGATGAGGTTGCACACAGGTTTCAGACCTTTGTCAAAAAAAAAAGAGACGCCTTCATAAGCTTGAAAAGCATAATACCGCCACGACCACTGCGATGCTTCATATGGTCTATTGTTTCACGACAGCAGAAGGGAAGACAAAGGACCCTACACTAAAATGCAGCAAACATTGTTTGAATTTAAGCTGTTCTTCTTTTCTTCATGAGCGTTATTTTAATTTGTTAGTGTCGTTCGCATACATTTACAGTTTGCCATACTTTCAGAGAATACATTAGTTACCTTTATGTTGAAATTTTAACATACACAAACTAATTAGATAATTTAGGCCTACAGGGGAAAATGACGGATACCGGCATCAGTTGCATTGCTTCCCACACAACTCATCGCTCATTGTCGTTGTCAGAGAAGTAATTATACGTACAGTAACAATAGCAATGTTTAATTTGTTAGTTCTTTGGCATCCATAACTCAAAAGATTTCAATTAAAATTGTTATTAGATGTTGCGCTACGTTATGTCCGGCGAATTTACGTGTAATAATAAGTCAAATATCCCTAACAAACTGAAACCTCGAATCAAACACTTATCAGTTTACCAAAAGCAATTCCTCATATTAAACCTATTGTCACGTATATAAAACAGGCTTACGGGAGTTTTACAGGTCTAGGCCCAGTGACGTAGCCATGTTTTATAAAGCCCGGGGCCAGCAAAATCAATGGCCATCTCTAACACAAGTTACGAACTTTTAAAAAAATCACAATTCTTTATTGAATTTCTATTTTCCTCAATAATTTAAAATTCTGTTCAGAGCAGAAAATGATTTTTTCATTTAAAATATTCATTTTTCGTCCACTTTAGCCACGCTCCCGGCTCTGCCGCCGGAGTGGACGCACCACTGCTCCCACCCTACGTACGTCCCTGCCTAGGCCTACCTAGAATTATAATTTAAAATTTTTCGGTATGGTGAATAACTACATAAATACCATAAAATGTGTTTCATGAGTATATTTAATGATGCTTCTATTATATGAACAGCTTTACAAGAATAGGTTTCTCTCTGAAATATACACACACCATCACCAATAGGATATGCGAACTGGAATAAAATGTCTTTCCTAAAAGTGTGTAGTTCAGTTGGTGTTGATATTCTCACTCTTATTACCTATTCGGCGTACTGAATATTTTTGGAACCAGTGAGTGACTGAGAGTGACAAAGATTTCGTTATCAGGCTCCGCTTTAATATTCCACGTATCGATTTCAGCTCACTCTCTGGGGCCCGAGGCAACTATCTGCCCCGTCACTTCGAACTGCTAAAAAGACACATCGTGCTCTCGCGTCAATGATGCAGTAACATGGCCAAATGGTATTAGGTGTCACAGACAACGCGATAGGTTCCCTAAAGTTGCGTTTGAAACGTGCTAAAACAGTGAGTTAACTCCAAAAGCCTCGAAGAATAAGGCTGGGGCGTCAATCCAGAGTTACAAGCGGTAATGGAACATGAGTTCAGTAAGAGAGGCTGGTATTTTAAGTGTGTTACTTAACAACACTGTTATTTGCTGAAATTGTATAGTGTTTGTGATAAGTGAAATACTGGGTAAGGAGCACTGGTGACATGACTTTGACGAGAGAAAACGAAGTACTGGCAGGAAAACTTGTCCAGTGCCACTCTTCCCTCCACAAATACCGCCTCCGCGGTGAAAAGCCGGCAAATAACCACCCGAGCCACGGAAAGGGCCAAATTATATACCAGGCAGAATCATTGTAAGATTGTCATAAAATATACACAGCTTTCAGTAGCGTGTAGGAAATTGAGTATATTATGTAAGAAATGTCTAACAGTGTTTCAAAAATTTGTCGGTTTGCAATTTGTCATAAATCAAACATAAAGCGTCGTACATCAGAGTTTCCCAAAGTCTGTGCTAGCAACAACCCTTACAATGTTCGTTTTTTACGCACACGAGAATTGGAACAGAAAATTTAATTTCGTGATGACACTGCACCCGTTTTTAAAAGTGTCATATGGTGTATAAAAATAAAACTATTAAGACAGAGAAAGACAATGAAGTTATCAAAAAAATCATCAATTAAACCAGCTGCAGCAAATGGAATGGTTTCTCAGCTGACATTATGGTGAAACTTCTTCTTCTTCTCCTCCTCCGCCTCCTTCTTCTTCTTCTTTCTTGGCGCAACAGCTCTTAGTGGGTCGGGGTCTCCTCTTTGTCGAGGCTTCACGATCACAGTCAGACACACCACACTCGGTAGGACTCCCCTGGACGAGTGATCTGCCCGTCACAGAGATCTCTACCTGACAAAACACAACACTCACAAGCGACAGACATCCACGCGCCCAGCCGCATCCGAACCCGCAATCCCAAAAAGCGAGCAGCCGCAGATCCATGCCTTAGATCGCGCGGCCACTGGGAGCGGCTGGTGAAACCTCAGCCTAACAAAAACTTCATCATCATCATCATCATCCCCCCGCCCTTTGCGTAAGGAACACTATCAGTAGCCGTGATTTCAGGCTTCCGCCACGGTGTAAATGAGATCTTCGCTCTTCTGAGATGTTACGCAGCTTCGATTGGTAGGTAGTTGCCGCCGTTTCTGGACAAAATATCGGTCCCATTTTCAAGGGTCAAGCAGTCAAAAATACTTCGACTGTTTCCCCGTTGAAAGCGACAGGTTGTCCCGGAACGTCGGCAACTAACTAGCAATCTACGCTGCGTAACATCCCAGAAGAGCGAGTATCTCGTCAACACCATCAGTCTTTCACTTTTAAAATCAATACAATTTAGGTGTTTTATCAATTAACATTTACAAATATTATGAATATCATTAACAACCGGGTTGTGTTATTAATCACACTCTCATTGTTCTCAACAAAACTTCTTCAAAGACCGAGTGACACAGAACCCTGCGTATACAAAGGCAGATATTCCGTTTGTAGCAGACTAACAATAAACGGAGTAGGGCAAGGAGTGAAGTGAGGTATATTATTAGCCACGAAAAGTAATTACTAGTATTAATTTCAGTAATTCGTGATTCCAAGTTTTAAATATAAGCTTATTGTTAGGGTTTGACTAATTACTAAACCGCATTCAATTGCGGACAATAAAGTGACATTAAAATTTTTTTTACCTTCATATTTGATTTCACATGGGCTACTCATTTGTTCTACTTAGTACACTGCGACGCACGGACTGAGAACTACAGAGCTTTGCTGACCCTCCAGGTTATTCAGAATTAAGCAACGGTGATTCTTAGAATTTAATGCTGGCATCCCCTTCTGTCCAAACCTGTCGTTACCATAATCTAAACAGCTAAAGAATAAAGTTACGGAGACGGTCACTTAAGTACTTATGAATAACACATCCTAAGAGATTTCCCAGAAAACTATCATGTGGTTTCAGGACTTTCATCCACTTTCCTTGGGAGGCAGAAATGGAATTGGTACTTTCTGAGCTCGTACAGGTTCAAAGATCTGAACCCGCACCTCCCCCCCCCCCCTCCGGTTCCACCGAACTAGTTTCCAGAGCCGAGAAGCAACATGACTGAAAACTGTTCACTCCGTGACGTAGTATACAGATTTTACCATGGCGTTCTTTACTTACAAGATGTGATACAGTTTAACGGTTCACGCCTAAATGTAAAGCCAATTTCGTTCGTAACAGAAGTAGCCTATCAAATTTACGGACATTTCCTGTCTGTGGTCAAACAGCCCCAATATTACCTGCGCCCGGAGCAGTTTTCCAGCTCGCAAATCTGTAGATCCGCCCCTGCCTCGGGGGCTCCAATTTACAGACTATCTTATAAAACAGCGTTAAAGGAGCTGCACCTCATTTTCTCCACTGAAGCTTTGTGCAGTTTGATACCTTAAAAAACACCGCAAGGCGAATGTACTACTATAGTTGCCCACGTAAGATTATAGCAACTTAATTACATGCTATAATGACCAACCATAAGCAAGGTACTATTATTCGGTCGGATTTCAATCAAAAATTTGAAATTACTTCTGCACATCTAACGTGTTGCAGAATAATAAATCCTACCATGCGGTATGTGTTAAAGACTCGAGTCACCTATTAGTGAAAATCCTTTCTTCTTCTTAAACAGCCACATATGTAAAACTATTAACAGCTATTCAAACCAAGTGTAGGCCTATATACAGCACGGATTTTTTAAAGAGTGATCTTTGTCACACACGAACACGTTCATATACAGTACAGTAGACCGGCGATGAGATTGGAGGTTCTCAAATTGGTGCTGATAAATATTCCCTTATTCTGACATATGACGTATCGGAGGAGCTTGATGTCTCCTCCTTCGGGGTAATAATTGGGAGACTGAGGCAACAAACGCCTCCAAAACGGTGGTTCTTGTACATGAATCTACATCGTGTCATCCCATAAGACTTGAATGTTTCATATCGAAATATACATCCCCCACACAAACTCAGGATTCCGGGTATAAAAAATAAACTAACACTCATTAAAGACGCATATCCGTCACTGTAATACGAATATGAGAGAAAAGCATATGCCACTGCATTATATGTTGTCCAAACACAACACTTGCTATACTGCACACAGAACTCGCGTTGGTTTCAAATTTCTTGTTACAGATACGGATTTATTTTTACCACAACTCATAGACAGGAGCATTTACCTTTGTATTTGGACGTATTAAAAGCATTTAAAACAAAAGTTGTAGAAATGATTGAGGTCTATTCTTCAGAAGCAATAGATGTTTCGAAACTGAACGTTTCCTGAAACTCCTTTCAAACGGCGCTACAATAGGAAATTAAATTAAGAATTTTAATACATGCTAAGACCTACAATCCACTGCACATTCGACAGGAAATTCTTATACAGGACTTGCCATAACGGGAATCTATATTCGAGACGCGCACAAAATGACGTATCGAAAATTTGCCGGGTGCTTGCAACTGTAACAAGAAGGTACAAGTGCCTACTTGTGCCATCCTCTGAGCGGAAACCCACCAAATCGGAACGTGACGGGCGGAAATTGCTTGTTAGAAAACTCTCACGCCTGACATTACCAATATTAACTCTCTCCAACACCAACATTCCAAATTCAAATTCCCAGATAAGTTTTAATTTTCTTTCTGCACCTTCAGCAAAAGGAAGAGATTTTTCTTTGCTTCCGGATGCCTGATTCAATAAGAGGTGTTCCATCACCTGGCTTCCTGCAAGAATACACAGTGCGCCAAACCAGTATCGTACAATAACGACCGATAAGCACACACATGTAAATCTGACACATAATCAGATAAATAATAAGCTTAGCCCTGCTACAGATCAGGTGCTTAGGCGCTGAGTTATCACAGGGGAGCCTCGGGTTCAGTTGCAGGTGACTTCATGTAAGATTCGTTGTGGGTGAAATGACACTACAGTACATCTTCCTCCGAGTTTCATGCTGTCCCTGATAACAGTCACTCCATCACAGCTGCATTTTCATATCTGACCCCCCTCTGAGACATACGCAAGCCTGACCAAGCAGCCATATCATCCCATTTTCACTCTTTAAGCTGGGAGCTTCATATGACATCCACAGACTGGCTGATGGCACAGCAAGGACATGTCTACAACAGACACTGTAAAGGTAGGTTTATTTCGGATTGTTTTATCCTCTTTCTCTCTCTTTATTAGTTATCAATATCATTCATCTCAGACGGGTAAGTAGGTTGATATGAAGACGAATTTATGTTATCATGCCAGTCTCGAAAGTTTTTCTGCCGTCTCTAATCCAAATTGCAGTAACTAACACGTGTAGGTTGCCGAAGGGTGGGAACGAAAAATAAACGCTTGTAGTCATTCTTGTGCCTTGTACTGTTCCTGCACGCTCTTTACTCTTATCCTATCAGAGCAATTTACACGAATATCATGGGTATTTACATAAGCGCAAAGCATTACTGTATGTTACGCCCATGTCATGTGGAACTATGAAAATAATAGGATTAAAACAGGGCAACCGAGCAAAAACTGCTATGTGGCCCAGCATTCGCTTACCTTGTATGTACCAAATCAATACTTAAGATCTCTGTGTTTGTTCCTCTGCTGTTACCTATTATCATATCAAAATTAGAGCAATTATTTTCGCGAGGATTGGAAAGCTCTATTTTATTGTGTTCAGCATTTTTAAAGGAATACGTGATGGACGTTTCTGGTTCCAGCCGCGAAAAGAATTTAATGCCAGGGATAGACGGTATGTGCTTAAGTAAAACTAAGATGTGAAATGCCATAGCTTCTACTGATAATAACGACGAACAAAGTGTAGTCGCAATGACGTGTGTTGAAGAGGCCTAAGTAGATTGTATTATTCTTCAGTGAGGAACGTGTCCGCGCAAACCCCGACTAAATAAATGTTTCTGAAATCCCAATTCAAATATTTTACCCGTAATTTCTGACGTGTTGAGGTAACTTGAACTGCCTGGAATCGATTTCAGTGTTTTCTACTCGCTGAGTTACCAACTTCAGGTTATAATGGTTTTGTCGAATTGCAAATGTTTAAACTGAAATGCTATAATCAAATGCAAATTTTCTTTTACTTATTAATGCAGCGGTCTTCCCATAATGTATTAAATTAACTTACCAATAATTAATAATCTACCCACCACAAATAATGTTTCATTAAAGGAAACAATAAATTAGGAAGTCATGGGAGCCACAAGAGTGACCGGGAACACAAAGGATTAATGTCGGGTGAAAGGAAATTCCTGCATAAGCTCTCAGCAATGTAATTCCTTGTTTAAGAAAATAAGTTAAAGTATTATACAACATATGCGCTGAGACGTCTAGTTTTTGGGCGCTTTCGAAAAATTGCGAGAAGTGACTACTAGCTTCGTCACTTCTGTCTGTCTCTCTATCCGTCCGTCCGTCCGTCCGTCCATCTGCCTCTGTGTCTGCCCGTCCGTACGGAACAACTCGGCTCCCACTGGGCGGATTTTCATGAAACTTTACTTGAGTGTTTTTCACAAATCTGTCGAGAAAATTCAAGTTTAATTAAAATCTGATAAGAATAACGGCCACTTTACATAAATACCTATATACATTTATGATAAAATCTCGTGCAATGTCTGTCCTGGTGAGATTCGTGTCATGATAGAGTAACACACTCCTCAGCAGTGTTTGCACGGCGACAAAGGGCATTGTGAAGTGCAACAAACACGCCAAGTGTACAGCAGAGCTCGGTTGTGATCAAACGACGCTAAAATAATCGCACAGGAATGATTAACACTGCAAATTGCGCGGGAATTTTTAGTTCGTTTTCTTAAATTTGCAGTGCTCAAGGTTTCATCAGTTGACACCCTGTGCCATTTGATGATGTCATGTATATTGAAAACTGAACGTCTCTGGAAAACTGTCGTTTAATATCTTCAACTTACATTCTAATAAGAAAATGCTTACATGCGAATTTCTTTTACACCTATGCATAGTGCAAAATATGTCTGCAAGACCATATTAACTTCAATAAATTATGAGGAACAAGATGCCCTTTTATTTAGTTGTTTGAAAATTAGTACTGTTTTCGCAATAAAATAAATAAATAAAATAACTGTATGTTAAATTTTCTCTTTTAGCTCGAAATCATTTTACCTTCTCTTTGGTTTGGAAAAATGTCACGCCTCGAGCCTGCGAAAGTATTTAAACGGCACGCGCTTGAGAACCGATGTTAGCAGTGGATTTGTATCGAAACTAAAAACATTAGACATAAATTGGTGATGTTTTTGTTGTTGTTGTTGTTATTGTTGCTATTATTATTATCATCATCATCATTATTATTTACAGCCGTGCTTGTTTCTGGCGAAAGCAGAACAAAAGAATCCGCAGGTTAATTCAAATATCAATCGTCCTCTATCAGGCATTTTCCAACAATTCAACGGAGTGCTGTAATAAATTGAAATCCCTCGTGGAGACGCAAAGGAATTGACGGACGTCTTATTGAAATGTTTTCTCTAGGGACCATTACTCAGGCCATCCATCACAGCGCTGATGGGCGGGCAATGAGCTTCGTCTGAGGCTACAGCAATACATAACGACCCTTGTAACAGCCCAGCTTCAGCCTATTCCAAACTTGGGAACACAAATCGTAAGTGTAATGAGAATGGTAATCCAGCATACCATCTGACAGATATATAATGTTATGGGCTACGCCGTCCTATGGTTCACCTATTTGATACAGTCAACATGCCTTCATCTTTGGGTTTCCTACCAATTCGCTTGCTGTAAAGCTTATGTAAAGTCGTCATGACTTACAAATCAGAAAGTGAATAATGTTGGTCTATTAAGACATCAATCCTTTATAGTCCTGCGCTAACTAAATATATGCAACACCATCTTTCACGCTAAAAAGAACAGTTCTTTTGCTCTTACAGTTTGTGTTTTGCATGATTCTCACAAGACACAGCAGTATTTTAATGACAACTTTAACTGTTCATCCTCGTAACGGAGATGTATCTTGTTTCCAACAAGCTAAGAACTGAAATTTTAAATCTATGTTACATTACTTTTTCTTTAAATACTCGTATTTAACCCTTTAAAGACAAATCGTATCTGTTTTATATAAGGACTCAGTGCGTACCGCACTGTAAACACTCTCCACTTCGGTTATAAAAACCAATCTCTTAATGTTTTATAAGGCAAAAGTTGCTGTTTGTTCTGAGATCCACACAAAACACATAAACGCAATGTGGGCACCAGGTAGAGTTTGTGAATGGTAAACCTGGTCGTATGTAAAGTTACCGCTAGGCTTTAAAAGGTTAACAAGACTCATAAGTTGATGGATCTGTATAGAGAACTACATATTATCTCGGAAATTAGAAAAGATTTCGATGGTTAGGACATGTGGAAAGAATGCCAGAAGAAAGACGTGTGAAGAAAGCGTTTAAGAATATCCCAGAAGAAAAAAGGTCCGTTGGAAAGCCAAGAAAGAGATGGTTGGATGATTTTCAAAACGATCTGAAGAAAATGGGTGTTACAGGCCGGATAAAAATAACCACGGACAGGGACGCCTGATGCTGAAAGAGACCAGGGTCCTACATGAATTGTAAAGCCAGTGGAGGAAATGAAGAAGTGTTCTGTCCAAAACGAACGTGATGTCAGAAGGTAAGGTTTGGCTCTTCTGAGGTAGTTTCTTGAACATCTTCATGTAAATGAACGAATAGGCATTTATGACAGATTAATACGACTCCCTTGCACATACAAAGAGTCCCCTTTATTGTGTCCCTGACAAAAGCAGCTTTATTGCACAGAAGCGTACATTCGTCAGAACAACCCGCGACAGCTTTCGTACTGGAGGACACGATAAAAGGGACACTCCGTAGGTTCAAAATCACGACTCACAATCTTTCTCCCACTTAGTGCCATTATAACATACGCATCTGAGTATAAAGGTTATTAAAATAAGTAAACATTTGGTATAATCTCACGTGAATTTTTCTTTGGGGAGTTCCACAATATGAAGCCCCTCCGATTACCTCTTGTTAGCATAAACTGAGCAAAAAAAAAATTCCAATGTCAAATTTCTAGTAGGAATTTTAAGTTTTCACTTTTGTTTGTTGTTGCATACTCTAACAACTAAGCTCCTGTCAAACGTTAATTGGGAAGCTATCGACAAATTATGCTTCAAACTCAGCACACTTAAGGGCAGTAACTAAAGGTTTCTTTGCATGTTGCGCAATTTTGCGAACATATAAGTATAATGAAAGCTTACTTCAGTCACCTCTCACAACTAACCATGCTGTATGTTTGAGAACAACAACTAAAACAATCTGGATGTAATCAAAGCTGCTTGGTCGCGCACCTGTCTGAATTATTTACCGCGACTAAAGAGTGAATGTGCGGAAATACAGCCGTGCGGTTTAAATATGAATAGCATCCACTCGGAACCAGCCCACTGAATATTTAACGTTCTATGAGCACACACGGCGAGTAACAGTACCGTATATGAGGTGTTGGCACAAATGTATTCTTTGTGACTACGATATATGTGCATCCTTTATAACACTGTTTTGATAGCACGTGATATTTCAAAATGGCTGTTGCGGTGCGGAAAGTCACAAGACAAAAATTATTTTTTCCAGGAATTGTTAAATAACTGTCAAACATTCACACTGTTCAAACATATTTTAGAGACGACGGTACCATATATCGAAAAAAAACATATGTTTTTAGTAATTTATTGCGACCGAAGTCAATTTTGCTCATAACCTGTTCCTGGTAAAATAAATTGAAAGAGTATGTAGTCGAATGGATTCGATCTCAGTAGCCGCGCGGTCTAAGGCTTGCTTGCTGGGACTGCGCGTTCGAATCTCGCCGAGAGCATGGTTATCTGTCTCTTTTTAGTACTGCGTGTTGCCAGGTAGAGGTCTCTGATACGGGCCAATCCCTCGTCCAGGGGAGTCCTAACGACTGTGAGCGTGCGTAGGCACGCGCGTGTGTGTGCGCGCTTGTGTGTGTGTGTGTGTGTGTGTGTGTGTGTGTGTCATTCAGTGTGATTAAGTGCAATAGTAACCCTCTACACCTACAAATGAGTACGTATAAGAGGTCAGACTAAAAAAGAAAGAAAACAGTCCTATATGTAGCTCAAAGGTCCCAAAATTTGAATGCTTTAAAAACTACTGTTGAACCTTATTATTTTACTTCCTTCAATTAAAGCACTTTCTAATAGGAAAGTAAGAATCGCAAAGGAAACATAATTAACAGGACGTTAAGTTGCTTAAAAAAGACACTGGCTCCGGGCTGGAAAATATTGTTTGATTTCTGGTGCGGACTGAAATACTTACGTATTTCCCCACCCTGTCCGCACGGGCTGTGTGGACCACCCAGATTTCTATACAATGGGTACCGGTATTAAAAGTTCCGAATTAAGTCGACCGGAGTGCGAAGCTGATCACTTACATCCATGTAATGGCGAGCATACATGTGTGCGTAACCGTACCGCCACTGTCTTACGCGTTTGCCTGATAACATTTAACCAAGCACACGCAGGAACAATTGTACGTTCATCCTACCGCTATTTATACGTGGACACAGCAGCTTACCGTTTTGAAAATTTGATGAACTGTGGTTTGTTCACCCTGAGTTATGCACAAGCCTGTGTGTGTGTGATGTACGCCGCTGTTTCACGCTTTTGCCTTTAAAGTTTTTAAGGACTGCCTCGATATGCATATTATGTTAATTCATAGACAAATCGAGGTAAGAAAGTAACTGTCAATCTCTGAACCCACCAAAGAGAGACGGTGGTCCGGAAAAGAAATATAGAATATGATACAGGGTGAGCAAAAAGTCCCTACGCGTCTGGCGGATGTAGAATATAGGTTAGAATGGTCGTTACAGTGAATTAATTTGTACCGGCAGCTTTTGTCTGGGCTTAAAGCAAATTTTGAACTTGCAGATGGAGAATTACAAAAATGCACAGTAGCTAGACATACAGGGTTTTTACACGTCCAGCACACTGCAGCAACCGTACTGCACAAGTGCACAGGGACTTTTCGCTCATCCTGTTATTTTATAAGACACCAATTTTTACGCACCTTCCTATTTTTAAGCCCGCTAGTTTCATAACCATGACTTTGTGTACAAAATTTGTACCCAGAGGTTCCGTTGGTGTAAGATAACTAATTTAAATGAATAAAGTTTTCATTTAGAAGCTGGGTGTTGCTCAGCCCGTAAAAAAACTAACCTCCTCTTGTGAAACGCAAATAAGGTGCGTTACCGTGTCCACAAGGTCCCGTGCAAATCAGAAGCCCTTTGTAACATTCTGTAACAGGGTGTTTTTTTACGGTGAGTGGTTTAAGACAGCGATCAATCACCAGGCAGCAGGCTTTTCAACTGTATAAGTCGGTTTATACAACATATTCGCGGACAGCCTCCACATCTAGAGGACACATTTCATACTCGAAAGGCGAGGAGACGCCATGTTTCTGTTTCAGTAGAGTTAATATGGCTTAGTACAGACAGCTTTGGTCTTACGAGTAGTTACTGTGGCTATAATAGGACGAGTCCACATTCACAAAATTAACAATGCTTTAATATATCATTCCCCGCAATGCAGAGCAATTCTGTTAGTATGATTGAAAAACCGGCTATTCCATTTAACATCAAGTTTCCTGCATAAAATTTGCCTAATACTGGTCCTCATCGCATATCAGTTGCTATTACACAATGCAATTAACGAGACAGTAACATGACAATGCAGAAACACTGTTGCCCAATTCAGTTTGCATTTTAACACATAATTTCTCACAGCAATAAATGCCGAATCTGAAATTGCTGCAATATGCACTCTGCATACAGCACACGATCAAAATAACTGTTGTATTATCCTGTTCCAATGTTCACCTTTCCTGTGATAAAATACAAGTGGTTTAAGATTCATCCACTTTTTTATACTGGAAAACTTAAGAGAACAAATTAACTTTCATTCATTCATTACTTCTTTCTTTCTTTCTTTCTTTCTTTCTTTCTTTCTTTCTCTCCTTCTTTCTTTCTTTCTTTCTTTCATTCTTGCGATCGTGCATTCGTTCTTTCAGTCTTTCATTCACATTATAGCAATGCATTTCCTTTTGAAACTAAATTCTGCGGAATGAAATTTCTTTCCCGTTCGAGACATATGGCGGAGAACAGGAAGGAACTGAACCGAGTTGTAACAATCCTGATGTACAACCTCCTAACCTCTTCGCGTCCGCAGCAGATTCAGGCACAGGCTGGGCTGTAGCTCCAAAGTCAGACTGTTGTTACGTGCCGAACCAGAACCAATACTGATATTGTACCAATGTCAGATCCAATACATCAGTAACTGATCTACATAGCAATCGGCACAACAATTTAACGGAATATCCATCCATATCCATGGACTAGGTTCTAATATAAGTATTTATCAATTCATTTACCAGCCGTCATGTTTACTTTATAAGCTGTCACCAGCCTGTAATGAAAGTCGCCTGGCCATGTTATAGGTTGTCCATTGTTGTCACGCATAATAAGTGATTAATGACTTCACGCAACAGGACGCAGTACTCACCAGCAATCAATCACAGGCACTGTCTTCCTTCAATTGTTGTACTCCATACCACAACGACATTTTATCGGTCTGGATAGTTGAACCCCACCCTCAAAATGCCACTTGAGTTTTGGTCACTTCCTCATCATCTGTGTGACATACAGAAAATATAAGATGTATTTTGAAGAATTAAAAGCAACCCATAAAATGCCTGACTCTCTAACCAGCATTTGAGCAGTATTTTTCCAGCATTACTTTGCATGTAAATATGACTCTAAATCAGTCCGTTACTTTCATTCGTTATTGGCAGTTATTGGACCTTTCCTGTTATAAGTCCCCAAGTGTATTTCGATACGAGAGGGTCTAAGGTTATACGTCAGGCTAGTCTCTCTCTGTTACAATATGCCCCTTTGTAGCGGCTATAACAGGAAAAATGCCAGTTATTCATTCCAAACGTCTTTCTTCATAAATAATTTGGTACTCAATTTACAGATTTTGATTTAATAACACTATTTTAGATGCAGAAGTTATAAATAGCTGCAAATTGGAATGAATAGGTAGAAAGAAGTCAGACTAAAAAGCAAGGAATCCACATTATAATTAGTGACACCACGAGAGAAGTTTCCTAATAGATGCCGTACAATGATAGTGAAAGACATTCAAATAATGTACATGCAATAATAACTTACAGCCTCAACAAAGAAGACAACCAATTTGATACCAAATAGTGAGCGCAAAAGACACGGCCGCATACCAAAACATAGGGGTACGTATTTAATACATACATATATATATACATACATACATACATACATACATACATACATACCGTAAGTATCTCATAAATTACATTGCATATCCATGTTGGCAACTGGTTTACCCAACAATTTTAATTAAGAAACTTTTAACAAGTATTTAGAGTACGTATCAGAAAAAATCACATTGACGCTGATACGAAGCTGACGTACGGTTGAGTGGCGTCGCGATGACGTAATGTACCGTTATATTGAAATGCGAGCGTCAAAGAAACCTTGTGGTGAGAGATTTAAATAAAAGGCAAGCGATTTTACAAAGTGAATTACTGAATTTTTAGCCTACAAATATTTTTAAGGTTACACTGGTACGTTCAAGCACTAATTAATTTCTTTAACATGACGCTGCTCGAGCTTCACCTTTCCTTCCTTCAAACGCACTTTCACAGACGGCGGGATCACTGGCAGCAAGCAGCTTTCCAAAATCATTAAACACGTGCCTACAGCAAAGGATGTACAAGACAGCTTTCTAGATCGCCACCAACGCCTTCCAAGTTCAGCAGAGAAATCTCATCATAAGCGAATCTTCCACCAAAGCTCTTTATTTTCACCTCATTGAATTAAGGCTGGATGTCGCTAGTTGTAATAGGATTATCAAACGCTCATGGCCACTAGGAGCCGCTGCAAATCATGGCATTGCCCCCTTGATGCTGCTGAAGTTGATAGCGGTGATGATTCATAATCATTAAGCTGCTGGTCTTATTCATTAACGCGCTGCAGCAGGGAATTCCTTGCTGCTCGAAACAGACTCCTCGGGGGCTCCATTACGGGAGATATAATGGCGGTATGGCACCGTAATGCGAAATTTTAACAGCCCATACAAAGAAGATTCTCTTCTCATTATAAAAATCAGGAGACTCCATCGTTAACATAAATGAGAATGAAGTGTTGTAATGTTATGAAAGAAAATTCAGAGAAGATAGACAGGAACAGCACGCAAATCACAGACTTGTTTTCTGCGATAATGAGAAAAAATATCAAGGTCTCTCTAAGAATATCTCTTTGATATTTTAATAGTCTTTCTACTTCTTCAGTGCTTATACATCCAGGCCTTTCACAAATCCATCAACCGCATCCTGACAACAGCAATTAATTGAATAAATATTTGTTCAGAACATTAAACTAACAATCAACTTGCAGCTTAGCACCCTCATGCATTTAAATGGGCATTTAATTATGAAATACTGTGCTGTAAGACAATTAATATCTAACGGTGACACAGGCTCTTTAGCTGTAGAATGTCATTAGCACACACAGAGAGTTGACTGTAAAATTCTCCCCCTTCCCCCCTTCCGAGCTCCTCTGACCTCATTTTGCCGAGTAAATCAGAGCAGTCTATGTTTCAGAAGTTGCAGTAGACGTTGCTGGGTTACTAGTGACATTCGAGACATTTGACAGTTATACACGTCAACTGCGTATCTTAGAAACGTAAATCTATTTAGCGTAACATTTAAGTGTGTGCCTACCCATTCGGAACGATATGTTTCAATTCTATTAAAGCCATCAGCTCCAAAAGCCCTAATAACAGGCCTCCTAGCCTCCAAACTCGTATTCGGTTTTCAAACCGTTTACACTGCGTACAGTAATATCATACGAATAATAATAGTGGTGCACTACAAACACAGAGATTTTTTTGTAGAACGTTAAGCAAGGCGCCTGGGCGGCTTCTTGACTAGCGCCACATAAAAGCTTATGTATCCCTGTACTGTGTTTATGGTTCAGCATTTATTCAGAGCTGCTGATTTTACGGAAATATAATTTAGAAGTGATTACACCAATTAAAATTGGGGAAAAAAAATATTTCCTTACAGAAGAAACAAGTTACATATACAAAGTTACCTGCTAATTAAAATGTAAGTATGAATAATCTACGGAGCTTAAAATGTTTAAGTTAGGCTTATGCCACCGAAAAATTAGCGAAAATAAATATCCACCGTTGTCTACGACAGTAATGAACATTATAACCATGACAGGTACAATGTGGTTGTTGCTCATTTGTCTTGTGAACAGACACGCCTCTAAGGAAATCCTGCTTCAAAATCTACTACTTTATTAATTAGAACAAACCAACAATTACGCACAAAATTCAGAAATGTATATTTACACTGACATTATCCCTGCATGTTTCAATAGAAATGCCATCATCTTCAGGGCATATGAAGTGTTACAGGTACCAACGCATCAAGAAGTGTAAATATCTTCTATTAATTTATTGTTGAATTTGCAATACACATGTTCAGAATATGTTTAGGTCTTCTTGCCCTTCGCTTATCTCCACTCCAAGGTTCAGGCTCTGCCACTTTCATAAAAAAGCGCCGCTTCTGCCCGTCTGGCCCGCCAAGCTCTATGTCCGTAATACTTGCTAAAGAATACAAATTACGAAACTCCTCGTTATGCAATTTTCTTTAGCCTCCTCTTACTTCAGTTTGTGCATTTTTCCCGGGCGAGTCACTTGCCTCCACCAAAAAAAAAGCGACGTGTTTGGCATTAAATTTGTACTACACTAACTAGATCAAAATATGTACTTTAATCACACAGTGAACAAACAGTGTAACATAGGAAACGACTCAAAACGTGCCAGAAAAACTATGCGAGTTTATTATATTTCAACAAAAGTGTCAGAAAGAAGCAAACAATCCTGAGCAGCAGAGAATTCTGGCGATGAAGATCATAAAAATATTAGCAGTAAACAAGCTGGTATACTCGCAAATCCAAACCAGCTCGCCTCAAGACAATATACTCGTACATTACCTCACCCTCTAAACATTCCCCAACTTGTCGCTGCTCTAGGCTTTCTACAAGGAATCTCAGGCACAACTCATAGCGCATACTTTCCTGCTGAAGAGACGCAAAGTTTTCCAAATATTGTTTTAATGGTATAGTTACGTAAAGCAAGCCTAAAATCCAAAACTCCAGTTTGCCTCATGGGTTGGCTTGGTAAGATCTTGAGTAAGCTTCCATATAGTCGAATTCTCACCCAACTCAATAATTATTATTGCTTTCAATGGTTGTCAAATTACAGGCTTACGCCGCGGTGCAGTTAATGTGTTCGCTATTCTTCGGTGTTATGCGGCGTTGGTTGGTAGTTACCGACATTTCGAAAGAACCTATTGGTCCAGTCTTTAAAGGTCAAGCAGCCCAAGAAATTCTTCTTGGATTGCTTGACCCTTGGAGATGCAACCGATAATCTGCCCGGAACGTCGGTAACCAATTGCCAACCAACGCCGCGTAAAACCGAAGAACAGAAAAGACGTCAGTTTTCAATCGTTGTAAACAAGTTACAGAAAGGTGACTGTTGTCGTCGTCATCATCATCATCATCATCATCATCGTCATCATCACCATCACCATCATCATCATCGGCATTTATCATCTTCTAGGGAATAATCCGTTAGTCAGATTCCGTCAATAATAATTTTCCAAATTTAACCTCAAAATTTCACACATCCATCATGTTTTTAATAGTTAACGTACAAACCGAATTAATGTAAGATTACAAGACGCCTTAAGAAGTTACTTTCCTAGGGCTAGCAGCACATCATTTATCTGTGTTAAAATAAATGTCAAGTGAAAAAATTTCGCACGGCTACCATGTTATTTTTTTATTCTCCAAATGGGTAAGTTAAAAAATATATTTCCGAAAATCCATTACCATTTCATGACAATATATGTACATATGTGACGTCTGGGTCACTCACATTTCACAAGCATGTGCCTTCGCCATACACTTTTACTCACGGTAGCAAATTAAGAAATTATTTTTGGGTTCGCTTACGATGAAATAAAAGTCACACGATTTGACTTAAAAGTTGAAATTCACACACGTACACACCTACGAAAAATTTTTGTTTTAACAAAGGGAAGTAGACAGGGAACGAGGTTTGTCAAAACTGGCGAAGCCGTGCCACAGCTCAGGCAGTTAGACGCCGGTCTCTCATCGCGGAGGCCCGGGTTTGATCCCGGGTTATTCCACGTGAGATTTGTGGTGGGACAGGCTGCTCGAGTACTTCGGTTCTAACCTTTAACTATCATTACACCAGTGCTCTATGCTCATTCAGTCATCTTTCACCAACGCTACATAAACCCAGAAACTGGTAGTGTCCTTAAAAACACACTTTAAAAACTGGCGACATTTTCGTAACTTACAGCTGTACACTGAGAAATCAACATTTTGTTTTTCTGGAGAAAATTTCAAGCGTCAATATATTTCTCGGAGGGCTTCTAGAATGATGAAATTTTAAAAAATAAAATTTCGAAAACTTCAGTTTGAAACTTAGCTGAAGTAAGATTGTGCAGACATTTTTTAACGTGGAACTGAGTAATGAAGGGGGGTCAGCATCGTCGGTCGCTATGCAGCAGTGCACCTATAAGCAGGTTCGTCTGTACACCGCCTAAGTTATAAGTAAACTTACTCTGTATTAAAGTCATTATGCATTAAATATAAGAACATGTACGCAGACTCACTGCTGCATTTTTATGACTTCAGTTACAATTTATTCCGTGTTTCTACCTATAGGAGTTTATGCATGTGTGTGAACTGGAAGGTACATAGTCTTTCAAGTAGCATAAATCTTATCAAGTAAAAAAAATACATCCACTGTCTAATAATATAAAAATTACATATAACATTTAATACTTATTTCCTCGAATACTGTTTGAACTTTATGTAGCTGATCATATTTAGGGAAAACTGGTTAATCCTGCCACACCAACAAACTCCTTCATAGTAAATGCGTACCTCTGCGAATTTTGGTTTCCTCTTCCACACACATTCTTCTCCTCTTCAATAAAGTTATTCTAATCAAAGACTTCAGAAACGATAATCTGTCGTTAGGACCACGAGTTCATGAGAACATGATACGTCTGCATCAAGAATCCGAAGTAGACTGTTGTAACATATGAGCCTCTCGGTAAATTTTCTTGGGTGTGTGGGTATTTCCCTTAACGATTATACAAACAGTAAGGTCAATCGTTCTGAAGTTTCTATCATTTAAAAACTTTGAAGGCACGGTATTGTAACTGTTAACAGCTAATGAGCTTCATGTATCATAACTTTTGTCCCATTAAAATACTGAAGTATTATGCCTCGAGTCACATTAAAAAGAAAAGAAGCTGTAAAATCTGACAGAAACAGGGTATGTTTGCTGACTACATGGATATAAGTTTAATTATTAAAAGCAGGAACAGGGCTGCTGATTTTAAAATTTTCTAATGTAAGAAATTACGTATTGCGATCTGGAAAATAATCTCTAACATTATAGGCAATTTTCCCTAAACCTCTAAATCTGTCGTATGTTTTGCACACATAACATTTCCACCAACGCACTGTACTCATAATTGATTCACCTGTCATCGGCGGTATTTAATCTCAGCAAACGAAAGGTTAGTTAAAACATTTCTCTCTTTGCCAGCTCTCTCTCTCTCTCTCTCTCACACACACACACACACACACACACACACACACACACACACACACACATTTCTGCTGTGAAATACATTGTCAATGGCGTTCAACTTGAACAAATTGCTTAGCAATCTTCGCTTCATAATTTGTCGGTGGTGTATCAAATAATGGCATTACTGCACCCTTAGTTAAATAATTAAAAAGCTTCTACTGAATTCAACGGGTACGCTCAGTATGTGAAGAATAGCACACACATATTATTTTAAAGGCCAATGAGCCTACAAATCTAGAATTAAACACAGAAAAAATGTGTTTTTTCAAGTCCTTTGAACGGAACGTATTGCAAAATCACAATATTACATTTGATAATGCGGGTGTACTGTCTGAAAATATGGCGAAGGAAAGTTCCTGATAAAATACTTCACACAAGAATAGCTTTCACAGTGTAACTGACAGCAATGCAAGGTATCACTGAGTTCGTAATTTACCCTTCACCTTTCTTTTAAAATTCTAGCTTAAATTAAAATACGCAAAACTATAATGCTACCAGTTGTTTCGGCCGGGGAGGAAAATGAATGAACTCTTAACTGAAAAGAAAACACGCGCTATTCAGGAACTTGGGCTTCCCAGCATACGAGTCAAAATTATTTTTTATGTGATACGGCACTCTTGGATAGTGAATATGACGTCGTTTACGCTCGGTTCTAGGGTCAGTTTGAGATCGCCCAAGGGTTAAGGCCACGGTGACGCCACATTTAGCAGAATTCATTTCTACTTTATGGACAAATGTCATGATTTCCCGAAACTATAGAATATCCTGACGGTGACTCACATATGTGCGAGACTGTGCGTTCGAGCAGCTTCACATTTGCAGGAGTTCAGAATTGCTACGCGGGGTCGGTGTGTGACCAGAGGCCCCCTTCAGCGACGTCAGGAGCTCGGAGATGCCAACGGACTGAAGCATTCATTACCTCTGGCGATGCTTACGAACAGGTTGTTTCCCACATTTGTAAAATGTTCAAGTTGTCCCCACATAGCTCCATTTTTTTAACCTCGTTCCCATGGAGGTGAGGGATCGATTTCACATCTCCCCTCTCTACCCCCGGGGAAAGAGGCAGCGTTGCCCTTTGAAGCTGATATTGAAATGGACATCAAATAGGATGTGAGGGGTTGGAGTGGATTCATCTGACTCAGAATAGTGAAGAGGGGTGGTTTTTGTGAACACGAAAATGAACTCTGTATTCCACTACAGCGTGGAATTTCTACACTATTGAACAAACTATCGTCTTCTCAAGAATTCAAGAATAATTCTTGAGAAGACGAGCAAGTGTAAGTTTAGACTGTAAGCATGGGAAAGCACTTTATTAACAAACAGCTTGCCACGTTCTAGGTAAGTCTTCCCCCCCCCCCCCCCCCCACCCAAACAATGCTCCAAGTTGCCTGTTTCTCTTTACAAATTCATAAATAAATTTTACACTAGGTCGATTAAATTGTATGGCCACTTGTCATCTACAACGAAATGGACGCTAAATGACATTTACAGCAATACAGTAGTAGCTACTAACGAAACGTTTTATAATAAAAGTAACACCCAACCTGTAACAGGAAATTTACAGTTGCGTTCATTTCTATGGAAACTACCACGACTTACAAAACAGGAATCAGTCTTGTGTCGTTCAACACAAGTTGTAAACTAAATAACAATCCTTATCTAGCTTTTTAAATGCTACCATATCAACTTTGCTAATTAATAGCAAATTTGTACTAAATAATGTAAATGGCCCGGTACATGGAAGGCGAGGCATCCGAGATGCTAGAACTTAAATTTGTCTGGAACAGGACTGAAAGTGTCTAACACTAGCCGAAACATCTGATCACAGTCTTGTTAGAAGTAAGCATTACGTGACTGCACTAAAAGAGCTATGTATTTGGATTTTTATAAAGTACTATCTGATCAAGGACAAAGCGCGCGACAGTGAACGAAAAGCAAGAACACTGCACGTACGCCCATACTTTCTAAGCAACAAAAACAGTATGCCGTGCTTGATGCATTCGTTCAGTAAGTAAATTACTTACAACACACAACTTGCACCTAATCATCGTTCAGACAAAACTAATTAGCAGAGCGTGGTTTCGATCCACGGACCTCTGGGTTATGGGCCCAGCACGCTTCCACTGCGCCACTCTGCTTTGATTAAAACAACCCTGTTGCACTCCTTAAACGGTAAATACCACGTATTCTTTCGTTTCTCAAGTTCTTATCAGAACTATGACATATCATTATAACCACATTAAACACTGTTCTCTAGTATTTTCTGGGGCACTGATACTGAAAACGATGACGCACACAGTGACGCCAAAGTTGGTGGGAAACGCCGGGAAGGAGGACATTTAACGAATTTCAACATAATGTGTCAACGCTAGATGTCTATAGTAGGACATACGCGCGAACTGCGGCATAACGCCATTGGCACCGTCGAGCGACCAAGCACGAGAGACCGGCCCAAGTAACAACATGGTGGAAATGCGTAACCCTCAGCCCTCAATACGGACCTGTCAGCACGTGTTCGGAGGGGAGACGTTACTGGAAGCTATCACACATTTTACTCTGTCACGTGCTCCGTGAGTTTGGTTGCAGGTCGATGTCAGCTGCCTGTATAAATACGTTTTCACTGTTCGTCACTGCTGTTGCTTCTCTTCTAACGGCATGAGGGTGTCGCCGCACATGCTTCCCTTCATATTTCCTCTTCTCACTGCTTTCAGTTGCCAATATTGCAGGCGTTTTGACGACTGAGTGGTGCGGCTGTCCTGTAGTCGGGTTGTCTACGTTCGATGTTCTTCACGGTTGGGCTGTAGCTCCCTTGCCTGTCTTCTGTTGTGTACGCGTTTCGGTGGTGCTACATATTCCGTCCCGGGGCGTGGAGCTAGCCACCCCACCCCTTCCTAGCGCCAAGGCTAACGAAAGGATAGAGCTATACCTCTACTCCCCATTCGGGCCTAAGGCCCTTTACCTTCTTTACATATTCCGTCGACTGTTGCGCGTCTTCCTTCCTCTTAGTCAGACCGGCCTCTTATGCTCCGCCGCTCAGGTGTGCTGACAGCACTACAGTCAACCCTCGTTATCTAATTCGTTCCTGAAAACGGGTCTGACAGCGAAAAATCGGATAGCGGGACCTGTTTCCCAATATTTTAAAAGGGAAAAATATTAATACGTTCCCAGCCCATCCCAAAACCCCCAACCAAATTCCCTACACACTGCTAAAAACTCTGATACACACCTATAAAACAGTACAACAAAGTTATTTTTTAAAAAGGTCCAACAATGATTTAAGCATAACATTACACCTCGCAGTTGACCGCCTTCATTCTGTCGGTGGACATGATTCCATGCATGTCGGAAGAAGAACGGGGGGGGGGGGGGGGTGTAATCATGCCTCTAGGTAAAGGGCTCTATTTTACTTGGAACGTAGCTATACTCGCTCCCTCACCCTTATACCTAAGGAGGCATAAGGTCCCCACGGTCCCCTCTGGAATCGATCAATCCTTTCAGATTGATTTACTAAAACGGTTTGTAAATACCGACGCCCCGTCTTCTACAGATAAAAATTTCTCATTCGCCCCGGATACGAAACTTTGTCGGATGCGGAGTCGCAATAGAGGGGATCTGAGGCGTATAACTAATTTTGCGTATTAATATCTGCGAGTCGCTATAGCGAAAAATCGCAGCAGATCCACACCCTAACTGAAGGGCTAACGTAACGCCTTCGGCACCAGTTATCTCGAATAGCACGGGAAGTTTTCGCGGCGCGAAACGCTTCTGGCGTGTTTGCGTAACCATTTTTCGTATGGAAGAGGAACAATGAGCTTCTTTTCCATTGTTAACCTACAAGTATCGCGTGATGTTAACCACTCACCTCCACCCAACACCGAAGTGCGTTATGGCGAGCAAAGATCCGAACACGTCACAACGTTATGTTGCACGTACTGTACACGGCCTCTCTTGTTCTTTAGAGCGGAGTTTGAAAGAACGCGTTTAAAATGGATTTAGATCACAGGTCATCCGTAACCATTTACAACGCCTTTCATCTCGCTTCGAGAATAATGAGTTCATTAGAACCCTACAGGACAGTCCCATATAATGTACCTGAACAAGAATCATTAGGGATGGTTTCCATTTTAGTATCTTATTTCCGATAATTTAATAAACAAAACCATACATTTTAACTTCTGACTCTTATTCATAAAAATGTTTCCGCCCGGGATCGAACTGGGGGACCTTGCGCGTGTGATAACCGCTACACTACAGAAACACCACTCCACAGTACACTGCAAACAATTTACACAGTACAAGTTTCATGTTTCTCTAAACAGCAATCACCCGCTGATCTTTTCAGTGGAGATGCAATGTTTTCTGTATAGTAGGATCCAAGTCTATCATTATTTACATAAAGTTCAGACTTCAGAGAGTTAAGCAGTAAAATTTTAATGTGGTGTGTTAATTTAATGATGATTATATGAAAGCAGTAAAGCAATGACATAAATCATCCTCTGGGACTCACACCACAAAAAAAACCAAAGTCCAGTGAAGTCTTTCTTCCAGAAAACATTGTTTAATTTTTACATGCAGCTAGACAGTTAAACATGTTTCACAACATACAACTTTACCACAAGAAATTATTATTGTCCCAAGAGGACTGTATTAATGGCAATGTATCATATTCTCTGAACACATGTAAAGATGTTACAAAACTGCAGCATAAAGGGATATGAAATGGCATTCTGATGCTTTTTATACAAAACTAAATGTTCATCAGTTTGGTCACTCAATGGTATCCTACACTTCTTGAACCAGTACACTATTGCAGTAGGGACAATAAAGAATGCTGTCTTCTGGGATGATGCCATATAGCCTAATTGAAACTTACAAGCATTTTGGAGGAACATCCCTTCTCAAGATAGACATTCATCCGCTTGGAAGATGGAAACAGCAGGTTCCTCAGAAATGGTGGTAAATTTATACTATACTACACATTGACACATCCCAGTATTCTTCACTCCTAGCTCTAAGAACCCTACGTTTCACAGTGAAAATTGGTCTACGAGTTGAAGAACACTCCTCTCCCCCCCCCCCCTTCAACTACCCTGACCACCAAAATATTTTCTGGTACAATTTAGTCCAAATACCAATGTATCAGTGACCAGAAGTTCCGAACTTTGTGGCAACAGCACAGCTGATTTGACGGTTGTAAGACTAAAATACCGTTATTTCTTCACTGAATATTTTCTGTAACCCTCTCCCAGCAGGAAAGAATACACAGATTACAAAATATATGGACAGCATAATAGTGCTGATGTGTTTGCTGTTATTTACTACAGATCCTAAGTTTGGATTCTTTCAAGGAAAACACTGGTAAATTCAAGAATAAAATATATGGTACAATACAGTGGCTATGACATTTTATTGGATCTTGGATTACTGAAGTACTAGGATTAGGAGTTTAACTGTCACTGCTGGCGCTGACACATGCAAACATCTTTATAAGTTAAGTTGTGTAGTCCTCTTTAAGCAAAGGCCCATAATATGATAATCCCCATTCAAATAAGTCACACCAAATACCAAAACCATTCACACGGCTTTAGGATTAATCATGAATCTGTAATATGCCACACAGCTTTAGTGTTGACAGATTAAGATAATCAAAACCTGATGGCAAAGTACCAACACAGAGTCTGTTTGTGTAAGGACAGAAGGTTAAGAATGTCCATGCACTGGTTCCTCTATGCTCAGTTCAGCTCTAGTGACAATATCTTTATTCACATAAAATTCAGTCATACACAACATGCAAATGTGTTTCTTCATCACAACACCTTCTGCAGGTGAGACTATTTACCACACCCAGTCTGAAAAGGAATCCCTTCAAGTGACCAAGTCCTCTGAATACTCGCAGTCTTGTCACATGTCACAACTGGTTCCCAAATATTTAAACATTACTAAGTTTTCAAAGGATATATTACGTGTCCTTATGCTGTAACTTTGTCTTGCACATTGTTCACAACACATGAACATACACTTAATTCTCTCAACATTTACTTCTAGACCAATCTTCTTATCAATGACTAACCAAGCTTCTTTGTTTTTCTTTATATTATATATAGTTTAACCCAACAAATTAACATCATCAACATAAACCAGATGACATGTCCCATTCCATTTCAACACCACAACCCCCCACCCAGTTCACCTGAGCCCTTGTAATGGCACATTGTAAAGCACTGTTGATAAGGAATGGCACTAAAGCATCTCTTATCAGACCATTCCTAAGAGAAAATGTGTCAGGCAAACATGTGCCTACTCAGAATTTTACTATATGTTTTGACATTCCAACATTTTCTCAAGCCCTGTGTATATCCCTGCTATCATTTAGTTCTCCAAAGCTGCAAACATGTTTGAGATTTTAAGCTAATATTGTTCCCTAACTTCCTCTGATTTAGCTTCTGAGACTGAATCTCTCCAAACCAAACTTCTGTGCTACTTGTCTATCTACCAATAGCTTCTCCCACACTTTTGCAACCACCATACAGTGATTAGTATCACTGTCAGCTCCCCTGAAAGATATTTGAATGCCACTTCCTGTCTATCAATATGTGATCAACCTGATATTAAGCCTTCCCATCAGGGCAGGTCCAGGTGTATTTACGAATGTTTTGATGCAGAAACATTGTGCTCGTAACAACCAGATTTTCTGATGTGGCAAAGTTCACTACCCTAACACCACTATACTATTTTCATGTAAGCTCTCATTCCAAATTGTTTGGGAATATCTTCTCTCCCCAGTTTTGCATTAAAATGTTCTAACAGAATTTCCATGAGGTACTTACGAAAGTTATCAAATACCTGTTCTAATTCCTCATAGAAACTGTCCTTCTAAGTCATTACTTTTGTTCTCAGTTGGAATGTGTGCATTGAGAACAACAGTGTCACAGAACTGACCTCTCAAACACTATACATGACACCTTACCACTAATAAACTCTGCTCTCTTAACTGCTGATATGAATCTCTTAGTACAAAAACTCCTGTCCCTGATAGTTATAACTTCTCTTTCCATAAAAACCAAGAGAGGTAATGTACATGTAATGCAACACTGAGGCATATTCACGTAACAACTGTTGCCCTGGAAAATGAATATGTATTACCTATTCTGAATGGGCCTTAGTTACCAAACATGCAAAGCACATGTATCGTATTGTCATCTGTGGCCTGTCCGGCTCTGTCACATTTTTCCCCATTATCTCATAAGCTTCTCTACAACTTTTGCCTGAAATATTTCTCATTCTAAAAAAAACTCAGCAAGACAAACGTACCTAGGTCTTCACATAAAGTACCAGTCATTCTTGTCAGGTTTTTAATGAAACTTTTTCTCCAGGTTCCCAAAAAATACTCAAATAACAAATTTCATGAAAATCCAATGCGAGTCGTTCCATGCGGACGGACGGACAGACAGACATGACGAAGCTAATAGTCGCTTTTCGCAATTTTGCCAACGCGCCTCAAAAAGGTCGCGACGACACCCGAACCTGCAACCTTCATATAATACACAATAAATAGAATCAGAAAAATTTGCAGATTTAAAAAGTATTGTGGGTGCAGTAAATGTATAGAACCGCGTTAGCAAGACGCGAACAATCTTCTACTTACAAATCCGCCACCTTTACCCCTACTCCAAGAACTGCAACATACGCACTAATGTTAATGATACGTTAGACAGAAGAATTCTATTATGATAACAACGAATTCCGTGTAGGAAACTGAAGTATACGTTGATTGCGTATTTTACACGTATCACGCTAACCTCAAAAGTTTAACCCCCTCGAAATATTTTGTAACTGTTAGCTCACATAGAATATTTCGCCATTTGTAGGTATATTCACAATCTTTCTCCTTATCAAGAGCTTCAGAAATTGATTCAAGACTTCCAACTAACTGGAATCATTCGTGGTCACAGTAACATCGAGATGATTAACGAAATTACATACACTAACCACAATTGACCACATAGCCTAAAATAAATTATACTTCATGTCTCGTCGACTCACATTTTAAACTAGCAGGCAACAGAATTGTGCAAATTATACGTACCTGTTGTTAAAGGACATTACATTTCAATTAATGTGCACTCGCGTACATAAAAAAGCTGCGTTGAAACAAAAGAATATTCCTTTACTCATGGCCTACTTTAATGACTGTAATCTTGCCCTTGTTTTGCCGGCATGCAAAGCGCATCTTTGCTACGCGGCATTATATTCTCATGTGTGGCCTGTCTGGCTGTATCATACTTTTCTACATTATCTAAAAAACGGGGCGATTTTCGGGAGTCATTCAACATACAATATGTTTTTTCATTTTCTCTACAAATTTGTCCGAAATATTTCTCGTTCTGAGAAAAACTCGGCGATATATCATAAATGTACCCAGCCCGCATGTAAAGTGCCCGTTATTCTTGTCAGGTTTTAATGACACTTGAACTTGTGACAGATTTTCGAAAAATACTCAAATGTCTAATTTCATCAAAATCCAACAAAAGACCCTCTCATATTCACATATACGTGCTATACACAAAGTTCCGACTTGTTTCGGTGCTGGTACACCATCCTCATGGAGCAAAGGCTGCCAAATCTAAAACCAACCTTCACTGATGAGCCACTATTTGCACCGTTGTACGGTGGATTTGGTTGGTGTAATTGACTGTGTTGACCAAGACACTGGGCGGTGTGAACAATTTTTATAACTCATTACAATCCATTTAGTGGGAGCAGAGTTATTCCATGACGAAGCTAATGGTTGCACTTCACAGTTTTGCGATCACATCTAAAAACTCCTGTCCCTGACTGATGGTTATTAGTACTTCTCCATACAAAAAAATACAGCCCTTTCTCCATGCAGTGCCTCCTCTGTCCCATCTAACCTCCTGTAATTCCATTACATGTAATCTATACTTCGCCAAATCCCTGGCCACTGTCTGTAAGTGTTGCTGGTCTGCACAGGCTGCAGCAACTGCCATGATTACGTAAACTACAGGGAAATACTCATATTATGGTGTACAGGTGATCCCCATCAGCCATGGTGCATTGGTTCCAGAAAAACACCACTTAAACATGAAACCACTTTAAGTACAGGGTTTCTGCCCATAAGAAAAACAGACTGCTCATAAAGTCTTGAACCATACTGATAAAACTTTCCTTTTTTTTTTGCTTTTTACAGGTCGTTTAGAAGCATGCCGATTTTAGAAGAGTGGCTATTGTCATCACATAATTACACAGTCATATGAACAAGTTTGTGTAGAAATTAGCAACCGTGGTCTACAGGGACGCCCATCCGGACCCCAGTCAACAAATTTCAAAGAACAGGATGTTACAGATGAGAAACATTCAAGTAGACCATCCATGACTCAGGATAATGTGGAACATATGCTTTCATTTTTCATGAAAAATAAAACATATGAAAAATAACTGCATGGAAGGATGTATAACATTAGAAATGTGGAACATGTTCAGCAAGCTACACAAAGTACAGTCCTAAAGCATCAAATTGACATGTATGTAACCAGCTCAGCACACCAAAAATGACTGTGGTGAAGTTTTACATTTAAAACTTACAGACATGCGCCTACCACATTCAAGTGCTTCACATATTACAATACAGATTGTGCAGCTGGTGAAGCTATGTCATGACCTCCTCAAGGCAGCAAAAAATGAGAAACCTTATAAGTAACATTTTATTCACTGACTAAGCCTTACTCTATGTTTGCAATGTTAACCAATACACCTGTTGAATATCAGCTACCAGCAGCCAAGCAACCTTTGAACAACAAAGAGACATACCAGAAGTGAATGTACAGTTAGCTTTCACGCAGACTAAAACCTGCAATCCCTTCATGTCGGCAGGTTACATTTGTGGAAACAATTACCTGCGTACATTACAACAGCTATGAGATTATGGAAGTTTTCATACAGTTGTTTTTCAGCAAAATGAGGCACCATCCTATTTTGTGAGCGTTTTGTGGGAATACCTCCCTGAAACCTTTCCTGACAGACTGATAGGCAGCGCTACAAGACAATGGGCATGAACCTCACATGAATTGATGCCCTTCGATTTTTTGCTTGCGGCTTTATCAAATCTTGGGTGCACAAAATAAACATCAGTAACAATCAAGAACTATGAAAACACATTTACCTTGCCAATAACAGAATTACAGCATACGTGCTACAGATTTTCAGAGCAACAGTGGAAGAGTGGCTTTTAAATGGACAGTGGCCATACTGGACTGTATTAAAAATACTTGTGTGTAATAATAACAATACGGCAACCACTACAATATTTCAATCCCTTCACAAAAATGGATTGAACTTACGACTACTATGCACTGTAACTGTGCATGAACGGGAGGTGCATTGGTGCCTATTTATGGTACTTCGTACAAATAATAATAAAATTATCATCATCATCATCATGCACTGTAACTGTGCACAAACAGGAGGTGCACTGGTGCCTATTTATTGTACTTCATACAAATAATAATAAAGTTGTTGTTGTTGTTGTTATTACTATCCTTTTTCAAAAAAACAAGCCCGAAGCTGATTTTCAGCTTGCATTTTTAACTTAAAACCTCTTTATAACATGACAACACATGTTACAGCTCATGCTGAACAGTGGCAGAATGGCCACACAGTATGGTGGTTTCTAAACTAACCCAAGGCTTCCAACACTTCTGCTGAACGCTTCCACCACACCTTTAACTTTTAACGTATCTTTCTTCTGAAATGACACTGTCTTTGTCATCGTCATCACCCTGTGCTTCTTGTTCAATACCACCAGTTTCCCACTCATTAATGGCACTGAATGATATTCCACAAACATGATATCATCTTCACAAACCTCCTAGAATCCTAATCTTTTGCTGGACCTGCTATTTCGATGTGGACTGGGGAAACATCAAACCTTTCTGAGGAACAGCATCACAATATACATTTTCCCAACAGCCATAGTAAGCATGGCATTATCATTTGAAAAGACCAGTAATTATAAATAAAAGCATTATATAAAGAAATCTTTACAGTTTGTGTTTTGACAAGTATGATTTGGTGATCACTGATATGCCAGGAGCAATGCAAGCTTATAAATAACCGATATAAGATTGTATCATAAACAACAAGCAAACAATACAACTTTGCACACTGTGCTATCATCAGCCGGGCAACCATTTTCTGTTGGAAAATTCATGTTCAACATGTGATCTCCCGCAAGCATGTGAAATTTTTACGTTACCCTTTCCCCACAAGCTTGGCCCCCTAAATGTCAGGAACAGACAGCCTCTTCTAAACAACCTGGGCCCCATCAATGTGCCAAGGACAGCATGCATTGCATGAGAAGGGTCATACTTTAAGCACGAGATTTTAAGTTCCATACCTTACCATACACACAATCTTCATTATAAGTCATTCCCCATTCTGTATCAATTACAAAGAAATCACTCACTAACCATTCATCTGTACACCAAAATACGCACATTTCACTACAAAAAAAATGCACAGCTGGGAAGACATAAAGCATCATGTGCTTCGAACCATACAAGAAGGGTACTCAGTATGGCTAATCAGTTCAAATTAATGGAAAAAACTGCAGCTTAAGGGAAAACCACTGAAGATGCACAACAAACTTCCCTGGCTGTCATTGAAGAAGCAATGAATAAAGATCCTCACACAACTGGAGACACTTCTTGACAGGATGCAATGGATCCAACACTTCACGAAGAACTTAGATTAATTTGATATGCATCATCAGACACTTCCAGAGAATTCACAGATTAATTTCATATGAATCCAACAGACACTTCAGCTGAAAATACTGCACATACAGCAACCAAGACAACAGAATAATGTGACTACTAAACAGGGTTATGGAGTTGGTACACAAAACTTCCAACTCCGACTCCTCAATTATTAAAACTCCGACTCCTTCATAAAAGCTCCATGTGCATTAATAATGGTAAACTTATAAGATATTTCAACACCACCACGTAAATCATCAGGCTACTTTTCAGACTCAGAACCCATATTTAAGTATAAGTCTAATGGTTATTGCAGCTGTCTGGGCTCTGGGTTTTGGAGTATCTAGTTAAGATTTAAGATTGAGGTCGGAGTCAGAGTCAGCACATTTTTACCGACTCTGACTCTACCTAAAATTCCAACTCTAACTCAACAGCCCTGCTACTAAAGCAGCCTTACATATGCCACGAATTTACGCAATCCAAATAAAATATTGTGGAAGCTTCAACCCTGCAACGTAAACAGATCTTTTAAAATGTGAAACTGTTATTGGGTGAGTGGTTCCTAATGTTTCAAAGGTTTGGGGTACCTTCCATCTTCAAAGGTTGAGCAGTCCAAGAAAAAACTGTGTAGTGTAGTGTAGTGTAGTGTAGTGTAGTGTAGTGTAGTGTAGTGTAGTGTAGTGTAGTGTAGCGTAGTGTAGTGTAGTGAACTGAAAAAGGATCATCTCCATTGAGGCGACTCAGGGATACCCCACACCTAACCACATCCCATTATTCCTCACATACTACCATGTACATACTAGACTGCCCTGAGATATGTCAGCTTCTCTGAACTGTCATGATACCTTGGAAATTAGCATAACTGATTTGTGGAGAAGATGGTGGTCTCACAGAATGAAGCAAAGAAGCTACAAAGCAGTTTGGACTCAAGCACTTCCTTCACAGAGGGAAGTTGCAAGGTAATTAAATCTGGGTAACCTGGGTAGCACTGGGACTGGCCAATCCTTTCCATGGGGTAATACTCACCAAGGAATTTTACAACTAGACAAACATAACATGAAGTGGCACACTAGCCATATCATGTTGGCTACAAAAACATTTCGGGATATATGTCACTGTGAAAGAAAGGTATTTTGGTACAGATCATCATAAACAGCACTACCAGTATTCTGACAAAAATTCTTTGTTCTATGTGTATCATCCTTAAGGACATTTCCAATATAACTTTACATACTGACAAGAGTGTGGTTCAACAGACATGTGTACATCAGAGAATATGTAATTTATATATTTTCAGAAACAAGTTTTTCTGCCATCTTTTTCTATATTCTGGAACTACCCAGTAGTTGGGCTCAAAGTAGATCTACAGATGTAAACGGTACATATTTTTCTTCCTATTTCCTTCCAATGAGTGACACTGGAAGTAACAGTGCACTTATGGGTTGAACGGGCTGAATATGCTCACAAAGGGGTCAGCCAGGACACCATATGTGGTCACCAATGTGTTAAAACACACACAGACTGAAGGAAAACCTATCTAGAGTGCAAAAAATGTTGATGAAAATACAGGTGCCACAGATAAGACATGGTGACAAACAAGCTTACTGCTCCGTTATACATAAATCAGTTCATACTGAGGAAAAATAAACCAACGAAACGTGTTCACCACATATAATTTTGAACAAGTACAACAAAAGCAATAATTTTATTACATGTTGACTTTAAAAAACCATTTTTTCCTATAAACACAGTATTCTGAAAACATATGGCCAAATTATCCAGTTCTATTCAAAACATACAAAAAGGCAGAATGTGTCAGTTTTTCAAATGGAGTTTTGTGCCACCATCTAAATAACAATTCATTTGAACATTATGTATCACTAGTAATTAAAATGAATAACTGTTACAATGTTAAGGTACATTCTGTGACAGTATTATAACAAACCGTATTTCCTACTGTTATTCTGTAACTTACAATTCTCGTGGATAAACAATCACTGTCTTCCATTAATATAAGGCCATAATGAAAAACAAATTTATGTACCAGTTTTAAAAATTAACATCAACAAGGACTTTCAATTAATCATACCACTATTCTGCTGGGACTGAGGAGAAGCAGATACAAATATTCCAATTACACTGTGTCATGCATGCACACCTGTTAAATTTACAATAGGCTCATGTGAAATCTAGCAACCACAACTGAGTCTCTAGCAGCAAACTGCATATTACTGTATGTAAGAGCACACATACTTTTTGGCATGTTTTTGGTATTCAGACATATCATGTGAAAATAAACCAACAATAAATACCAAATTAATTCTACTGGATAAAAATAAAGCCACTGTTGAAAAATTTATGTAAGCACTTAAGAAATACAAGACATATCAGCCAACAACAAAACTGATCTGCAAAATACTAGTGGCAACTTTGCACACAATGCACACTTTTCACACATTCTGCTAAATAAATCCAACTCCTCAACAATCCACGGGTAAAATGTGAAACCTACCATCAGTCAATAGAATATCTTTTAACAGGACCTCTACTATAATACCAATAAACTTCAAGATCCACACCTTCTACTTTTCCAAAGCCCATTTCTTGTCTATATGATACAACTCAATTTATTTATATATTCAATGCAGAAGAGTGGACACTGAAAAATGGTAGTTCCAACACATTTTAACAAAACACTGTACAGGATCATTACTAATGAAGAGACGCCCTATTTCTATATGTTTAGAACATTTATTTTACTTCATTCAAGAGACACAAAGATAGCTACAATAGTTCTTATAATTATGGAATGACAGATTTTTAATTACTATTCTGTACACCTCCATACAACACAGATTCATGAAAGAAAGCCCTCTGTAGTCATGTCCACTGGCAAAGATGAAGTACTTAAGAGATAAACACTATACACGAAAAGCATTGACAGAATGGACCCCCCCCCCCGTGCGAAATTTAATTTTACGAGTCAAAAAAGTTCACTATCACAAGAAGAAATATGGTGTATATTAAATATTTATATATATATTTATATGTATACTATGTATATTTTTACATATGTGAAATACTTAGAAGTATCAAATTTTTTTATTAAATAACTTCAATGACCATACAATTTAGATGATGTTCTTCAAATTGACATATATTATGGGGATACTCCAGAAGAAAGCAAGCCTCCCCCACCAGCATGATTTGCTCCAGACACAACTACAGACACACGCAGGAATAATGATGATGCTAGACCTAAAATTTGGTGCTCACCGCTACAAGTAACACTCCAGACCAAACCTGCTGGAAACCAAACCATCCTTTCAGTTCATGTCACGTGTTAATCCAGATACACTGTGAACTGAGTTCTATTCACAAAAATCTTCAAACAGGTTAATTAAGTATCTGGAAAACCATGCCCTCTCTCACCTCTCATATGACACTTGAGTATGGGAACTCTCGCATGCTCTGTAAATCTGCAAAAAAGTTTGTATAAAATAAGCAATGAGCAAAAGAAGCACAAAACCAATAGAAAAATATAACACACACTTGCTAGTACAAAAGAATAAGTTAATACTTAGGCAGGAAATGCCCAGCAAGTGTCAACTGTTCATAATGATATCTTCCATACATGTTATCACTATAACTGCAGACTCTGAATGCAGAGTTATTCTTAAGAGTGATACTCCATTCACTTGAAACTTCGACATGACGTCATTACTAACATTTTGAAAACTGAATCAAAACCATACAGCAGTCAAGATCATGACAATGCCCACATAAAATACTAGCACACGTGCCTCTTCTTTGCCCGGAATATGGCTGCTATCCTTGACAGTACAGCCCTACATTCAGCAGCAACACAGAACTTGAAAAGAATAATGCGTGTGCTTCATTTTTCCCTAAAACTTTTATTCACTAGATATCTCATTCCAACAAATATTTTGCAAAGTTACGTGCAGGATAGGCACAGAAATGGATGTAGATCTTCAGGTACAAGAGTTTATGTTTGTCTCATTTTAAGAAAAAAACTGGAATGTGTGAACCAATATCAGTAAAATTCACAAATATCAAAACTGGTAACAATTCATTCAGTTCTCACATTCATAAGTGCAAACGAAGAGTGTAACTTTGCAAGCACCTGTAGCCACTACTAAAAATCCTGGAATGCACTGCAGCTGTTTATTCTAATGCTACCGAACGGATTGCCATTTGTGTTGCTGACAGCCACTCACTGTAGTCTATGCTACTTAAATACATAATGATACGTATTTTACTCAGCTGTAGTGAAGTGTGAGATTCAAAGGGCTGAAAGAACATCAGTTACACATTATGGATTGCAGGTACTATGTGTTTTGGCATAAAATGATTGCTTGGGATATTACTACCACTGAAGATAACATTTACTGTATGTTTACTGAGAAGCAAGGACAGTATAGTCAGTATAGCAATTAGGCTAGAGGCTGAACACTCCAAGGTTTGAATCCTGGCAGAGGCAAGAAATTTTCCTCTTCTCCAAATGTCCAGACTGGCCCTGGGGGCCACCCAGATTCCTGTTCAATGGGTGCTGGGTTTCTTTCCTGAGAGTAAAGCGGCCAGGGTGTGGAGCTGCCCACTCACCTGAATCTAATGCCAACATCAAAAATGAGTGGAGCTATACCTCTAATCCCCCTGCATGCCTCCACGGCATGGGCAGCAACTTTGCTTTCAGATGTCTACTGATATGTCCGTGTTGAATGTCTACTGATATAACGTTTCTGTTGAAAGATCAGTCTGGTCATGATTTTCAATACTGACTGCTCTTCTGGGAAGCAGATATTGGGTAAAATATGCTTTCAGATGTCTACTGATATGTCTGTGTTTAACGTTTACTGATATAAAGTTTCTGTTGAAAGATAGCCTGGTCATGATTTTAAATACTGACTGCTCTTCTGGGAAGCAGACATTGGGTAAAATATGCTCCTCACCAAACAACTGCATTATAGTCTTTTATTACAATGTGACCTCTTACTGATGGTATGTATTGCTGGTACATTAAAATATAAGTAACCTCTACCTCAGAACTATACTCGACAGTACAATGACATGGCCTTACCAAATGGCTCCCCCAGAAACATCAGGACTCCTCTCAAAAACTCCCTCTCAGTTGGAACAAACCAAATGTAATTTTATAACGGTGACTGGCCCTTTGCAATGATGGTTTATTGTCAATAAATAAGAAACCACACATATTTTAGCAAAGTCATGTCTGCCTGTCTGTCTCCCACAGATCTCTAAAATTAATTTCCTTTACATCATTCCCTTAGTCACCCTGTCTGGTCTCAAATCTGCCCCCCTGAACCTCATGGACAAAAAGCTATCAAGTATCAAACTTCCTGCTCTCTGATGGGCCCTCTAAACTTAACACGTGGCTGATATTTCACTATACCCCTACTACATACCACAGCGCTGCAGCCACACATCCTCCATGAGTCTTCTCTACTCTACAACAGAGCTCAGTGTCCCACAATAAACAATGTAAGAGCATATGAAGGAAGATTTGGTTTTAAAACCAAATTACAGGCAGGTCTTGTTTTATGCGATTTTATTTTGCACAATTTCACTTTAACGTAACTTGAAAATTTACACCACTTTTCAAATTTACGCGATAGTGTTCACTTTAACGCAATTTGGCAAAGACAATCCATTGCCACACTTATCTTCTGCAAAAGGCTAGCAGAAAGTGATGTCACTGTCATGCCATCAGTCACGAGTATGGATTGATTACGTTCGTGCTACAACCATGCAGCTCATTTAGTTTCCTCTTCAACAGCACTGACCTGTCATAGCAATATGAATGAGAAACATGAATCTACATCACCTAGTGCAATCCAAGTGAAAAACTGGCGAAAGACAATCAGTACTGAAGAGAAACTAACATTAATAAGCTAACTTGAAAAAAGTAACAAATTGTTGATATATGCCATAACGTTAGACTCACTCATAGCAGCATACATACAACACTTCATAATGCTGATAAAATTAAAGAAAGTGGAAGTCAGGAACTAAAGTGTTTGTTCATGTAGCAATACTACCACAGTCCTATCCAAATTAATCATACCAAAAACTATGGATGTGAGTCCCTTACATTGTTATTGCATTATAAATAAATATATTGTATAGAAATGTATACCGTACAGAAACATATAGATACTGTATGTACAGGTCCGTACACCCACTAGTGGTATAGTCATACACTACATAAGATGAGGTTGTCAATCCCCAAACCCCCAGGAAATACACTGTTTTAAATGGGAACCTTGTGTCCAATTTGCGTGATTTCTACTTGTGCAACGTTGTTCAAGAATGTAACCCTCGCGTAAAATGACAATTACTTGTACTTAACATTCACAAATGAACTGCTGGATGCTGAGCTGCATCCCATTCAAAAGTTCTCTTCCCCCACAGGTGTGAAATTAATCAGAGTCCAGACACAAATGTGTTTTGGTCCAAGGAGAATCTGCATTGCACAGTAGAGCTGAAGATAAGGAATCACATGTGATACGAACTGGTACAACAGCAAATGATTTTACTGACAACTATTTCTTCAACAGGCCCATTAACACGGCACCTACCACAGAAATGTTCAAAGTGTGGTTAATACCACACCTTCAAAGCAGAGGATTCATAAAGATGCACAGCTGCAGTGCAATGCTGCACCTCCATATTCCACCCTCACTGTGTGAGACATTTTAAATGACATTTTTCATGCTGCTGGACTGGCCATGGTTCATCAACATCTCATGCATCATCATCCAGGCCATGACACAATCCTGACCTTAAAACACTAGACAACCCTCTGTGAGGCATTACCAACAGGCAAATTGCTGCACACTGCTATCGCAACTAGCACAAGTTGCACACAGCTATGGAAGAGACAGCAACATGTGACACACCAGGCTGTGTTAGGAACACAAAGATGCACACACAGATCCACCACGTTCCATTAAGTATGGATACAGTAACTTCTCATCAACCCTGTATATCCCAGAAACTGTCAGAAGCCTGCCAGTAAAATGAACCCATAATACAGAGCATACATTTTTGGTTTTCTCTTGCAGGCAGCCAATACCACCTGGCCTACTGTCCACCTCCCTGAAAAGTATCACTTACACAAACCTACCAGACCCAGGAAGAGGCTCCTTACAACAAAGATTTTTTTATACTTACCATTATTTCTCTAAGTCTTTCAACAGCTTTAAGATGTATAATGAATTTGAAAATGGAAAATACTGAGATTTGAATCCAAGACACTTTCATATCATTTTAAAATCTTCACAGGCTCTACCTCATGGCCTTTCATACAAGTACATATGTAACTTGCAGGTCGCTAGTCCACCTAGAACTACCTTGAAGAGATGTGACTGGCAGACCAAACCATTTTGTCACATAGTCAGCATTTCTCTTACCAAACATCCGATATCCCCCCTGAACCACTAAATTTAGAGACTTATATTTGGTATAAAGTCCCTTCAGGCGACATACTACATTTCTTCTGCTGGAAGTTCATCATAGTCATAGAAAGAAAATCTGCAGCAGCTCAAAAATCGAACACCTTTAACAAGTTGTGCAAGAACCACCTGGACCACAAGTCAAACCACTCACACAGCTGGTTACATTACCTTCATTATTTCCATACATTCAGAAATTAGAATGCCAAGGATATTGAAACAAACATTTTGTTGCTCCAAATTAGCTTTCAGGCATGAAGCCAGAAAACAAAAATTTACATTTTTGTATACATTAGGCAGCAGTGACTGGCCTTTGTAAGGTAGACAATATTCTTTGTGTGGCAGGAACAGCTATACATGAAAGCATGAAAATAAAAAATGGCAGTACACTAACCAACAGCAAGAACACAGGAAGTAACATCTGTATATATTATACTATGACATAATCACACTATCAGCAGACAAAAATGGACGAGTTGATCACTGTTACCTCATAATATGTTATATATGAGGTTATCACCTTGCCTGGCTAACACTCACAATATCATTCAACACAAATTAATACAAATGTTATCACTCACATCAGTACTAGTTTCAGCAGCATCCAGACTTGGTTGTCTCTATTGGTCGACCCTGGTCTATCTTCACTTTATTTGTAGTCTCTGCTGCAGATGAAGGAGGTCCCACTCTGTTCTTGATTTCAGCAGCCATTGTCATGAATGCCTGTTCTACATTTGTTGCATTCTTGGCAGATGTTTCCAAAAATGGGATTCCAAGTTGATCGGCATATTCCTAGAATCATTGTTTTTAAGTACTGTTGTCATTTTTTAGCTTGCTGATATTACAATTACCACATACAGATATATCCAAAATATAGCACTCAAAACACAGGTCATGAAAGAACGGATGTGAATTCAAAACAAAGAAGTTATTTCAGAATTCAGGAATTCGAAGTACAACATTTACTCTAAAAACATCTGGCCAAAGTCAACATTCATCACAACACAGGCACAAAAGTTAACACCAAACTGGCACACAGGGGGATGGAAAGAAGGCATCATTCATGTATGAAACCAGGAAAATGTAATAACTGACTTGCAACATAAAACAAATTATGACATGAAATTAAAATATAACACTTCCTCTGTAATGCATGTGTTACAAAACCAGCAGCAATCTACGTGGAAATGCAGAAAGAAGAAAAACAATGTCACCGACTTAAATCTGACCCTCAGTTATGGAGGCAAATGATTCATACAAATGTCCAATTTAAGACCTTACAATCAATGGAAGTGAAATGTGTGCTTATTTTCAACACAAGTGCTGTACATTGAGCTTCATCAAATCCGCAAACTTGAAGAATATACAAAAGCTGCATGCTTTTAAATGCAACCTGAAGGCCCTATAACCTAATATGAAACTCATGTGATGGTTCACATAATGCCATTTTGTGCGAGTGTGTTAACATTCAATAAAGTGTAATAAAATAAAAAAAATTACCATCTTTGAACTAACTTCGAAGGTCCTACCGGATGTCATTTATATTTCTTGGTTTCTGATTATTTGAACCCATGAAGGTTCACAATTTTCTCCACAGATGGTGCTTGTGGTGGTAAGAATTTTAGACACACGTATTCTGGATTTTTATGTTGTGTCTGTGGTTTGATCAGTCGGAATTCATGGCTCTTTATATGGTGTTTTAATTTGTGGATTGGTTCAGGTTTTATCTGTAAGTCTTGTAGTCAGTTTTTAATTTTTCAATAGCCATCTTTCTGTTACCCTTGGACTAGATCTCTTCTCAGGTGCCCATCTTAATAAGTTACTGTTTCTATGGTTCACGGTGACTGAGAATAGCTTGATCCAAGGGGCACAGTCAAACACTGGAGGGAAACATCTGTTTGTGTGCATGTATGTCCAGCCTCACCCCGAGGAAGGACCCTCTGACCCTCCAACCTTCTAGTTTTCGCTACGATATGGGTAGAGGGACACAAGGAAATAAAATAAACAGGGTGTGAGGTTGGAGACAATAAAGGGGGGAGTAGAAAAACAAGGGCAATGTATACGAAGACCTGCCGAACTGACGGCAGTCGTCTGGGAGATTTAGAAAAGAATTCAGGATCCTTGTCATAGCGGGCATGAAGTAAAAGTATAATAATAACCAGCAAATGTATCAGTGATAAATAAGAGGTGAACTCGCTTCATCTAGCGAATGTAATGGCTGACCAATAAAGCTGTGAAATTATATCTGAATAATCCATCTCCTTGTCGGACATACTGTTGGGCCTTGCACCATATGAACAACGGTTACAAGGGCCCACCAGGTTAGGTGCTTGTTTGCCTGATGACAGAAACGCAGCCAGCTTCTGAAACATGGTGCTTCTTTAAAAAATTATATGATGGGCAAAGTCCAAACAAAGAAGACCGTGTCAGATAACTTTAGCCATGCTCTGTTCTCTCTTTTGTCTACAAATAATGATTTGGTGATGAAGGCCTTGGTTTGGCTCCACATGGTCCAGTGCACAGCAATCTGGTCTGGTGCTGTCCAGTTTGGCGCTTCATACACGAATTTAAGGCGACCTCACATATTTAAGCACCAAATATAAGGGAAAACAAGCATCTTGCATTCAAGTAAATATGGTACCTGTGCAACTGTTGCAGTCACATGACCAACACAGTGGTAAATAAAGATGCCACTACAGCACAACACAGACTCAATATATTCATTTATATACTGTCAATTAATACACACAACTAAAATATGTTGCGTGTATTAATGACCGATATCTAAATAAATATACTGAATCTGTGTTGTGCTGTACTGACACCATTATTTGCCACTGTACTAAGAGCGAAGGCACAATTGGATTGATCATATTAAAATTATTCACATGATCAGCAGCAGGAAAATTCCGTACAACCAATTGGTTTGTAGAGCAAAAGAGCTATGGCTCAAATCTCCAAAAATGTTTCAACAGTACTTATGCCCAATGCAATTGCACAGATGGTGCACATTTTTATAAAACTCTTTCATATGCACAAACATGACCAACAGTAAGGAAATGGTATATGCTGTTATCACAATCCACTCATCTATGTCCACTTATGCAACATATGAATTAATGCATCTGTATGATCCTCAAGGTTCCACAACTCTGGTAACTCAGGTATAAGTAACTCCTCAATGTGTGATGGAGGTCTCAACGCTGGTAGCAGATTTTGGTATTGAACAGACTGCTTCAGTATAGATATGTGCCCAAAGTATCAGTCAAGCAAAAGCAGCAGTCAGAGATAGTCTTTCAGTTCCCAAACCATAACTGACAAATTGAAACACAGCACTCACAGTGAACAACAAAACATATAAATAAAGCAGTCAGAGATACAGTCTTTCAATTCCCAAACCATAACTGACAAATTAAAACATGCAACTCAAAGTAAACAACAAAAGATACAAATATGCCAGAACATGAAACACCGAACATATGATTCTTTATAGGTGACAGAAGCAACTACATTCAGCAACATCAAGAGACATCCGTAAGATAAGGAGCATCTACTACATTGAGGAAGATAACAGGGTCACCCACAAAACAAAGAACACACCCCTACCCCAAGACAAAATATGTCATTTAACAAAATGTGCCACCCATCCACAACTATCCTGTCATGAACAACTGAAAAACAGGCATTTCTCAAACAGCATTTCTCAAGGGTAAAAAAAATGCCATATTTGGAATCAGTAGTAAATTCTTTAAGACACAGGTTATTTCACCCAGTTTACCAAGATTTTGCTTCCCATTTTATTTATTAGCAGTATAAATGCAACCCTCTCTATGGCATTACATGACAGATTTTGAGAAACAAAAAAAAAACAACAGGAATGCATCTCCAACCAATCACAGTAATTATTATGGGAAAAACTGCTTTGCTGCATTCATAACAATCATAAAAGTTTTTAAAAAAATTTTAGCTTTTATAATTGATAAAAATTTACATAAGAACAGCCAACCATAACTCAGTTCAACAAATGAAACATACCCACATTATACAGTATACAGCATAATCAACATTACACTTTCATGGCTATTTAGAAGGAAACATATTTTTTCTGAAATACAATTAAACTTTGAGATCTCCATACTGGTCTATGGGGGGGATAATACAATATTGTAATCTTTCCTCCCATTTTAAAACTACAGCCTGATGGTGGCTTCATTACAAGCCAAAAAAAGCAAACTGTTTCAGGCATCAAAATTATGTTGCGCTCAACTGCCACTATTTTTGATCTTGTTATAAACATGTTATCATAAAAAAACATGTCACAACTGAGATCATACAAATACTACCTCACGGTTTGTATTTCTTTTATTCAATCAAATGTGTTCGCTGCTGACCATGTTACTCACCTTTGCAGTTGTATAATCGACCACCTTTTTAGTTGTGAGATCACATTTGTTTCCTACCAACAGTTTGTTAACATTGTCACACGCGTAACGATCAATTTCTTCTAACCACTGCTTAACGTTGTTGAAAGACTCTTGGTCTGTGCAATCATACACCACAATAATACCATGTGCACCTCGGTAGTAACTTGATGTAATTGTTCGGAACCGTTCCTGTCCAGCCGTGTCCCACTGAAAATAAAACCAAAAACATCTGCATATGTATCAATTTCACATCACATGGTTTATGAAAGCATAGTGTTTGTTTTCCTAGAACAGTTCTGTTGCACCTCCACTATTATGTAGGGAAACTATGTTGGCCAATTAGAAACAAAAAGTAAACTAAGAGACAAGGTTCAAACCCAATAGTAAAAATAACTTCTCTAACGCATGAATACACCCAAATCTAAGTTCAGGATAAGTTCAACCACATACACAGTCCTGTACATCAGCAACCAATGCTACCGACATAAGCTCTCATACCTAGCATCATATGTCTAATCGGTAAAGTTGGGCTAACCAACAAGATATACCCTGAGGTTTACACCAGTGGCAACCAAAACAATAAACGCATCAGCATCACTTATAACAATGAAAGCACAGAGAAGATCAAAACAGACATCTGGTAACTAAACTTCACTCTGCAGAACTGCTGCCCATATATTATCTTGCAGCAGTATCTTATAACACTCACCTAACACACCACCACCACCACCACCACACTTCCAGCAGTAAACTGTTCTGAACTTCTTGACTACTTTTCGTGTTCACTGCCTGCCTCTGGCTATGCACAATGCATAATCTCTAAGAATGCCCTCACTTTATTTTGTGTAGTCTAAATCAGGTAAAAATGTCATCCATTCTGGTAGGCCTGCCTGTAGATACAATCAGGCTATAATTTTGAATTTTTTCCCTTGCTTCACGGAGCAGTGTTTCAGCAACCATCCCATAAAACATTTCCAATGTAATTGTTTCCATTGTTTGTAACATGCGTCCTAACATCAACATTTACAAATATAAGCTTCCCCCTTACCAAATTACCAAACAATGTATAATACTTACAATTTGGAGTTTTATCGTTTTTCCATCCAAATCAATAGTTCGTATTTTCTGAAACAAAGGTTCAGAGTTAGAACAGTGATGTACACAACCTCATAACTGACAGAGTACTCAGTTACAACCTAATCTTCTTTCTATGTGTAAGACATACATACAGTAAAACCCTGTTAAGATGTTTTTGAAAATGCCAAGAAAATTTGACTTCTTAAGTGGGAAATGGCTTAAAAGGGTAGGGCAGAAAAATTGTATTTTTTAATTTTTTTTAACTTATTACATATGTACGCTGAATTTGTACAATTGCAGCTGTCTTAACACATTTTCACACGTATCTGACCATCTAATCATTCTGTCTGTAACCTTTCATTCACAGGTTCACATTTCATTCCACATGTTTACTTTTCCTTGAAATATTTGTCAAGTGTAGCTTGTCTTGCTCTTTTTCTTCAAAAACAGTTGCAGTACACATCTTCAGATTCCACAAGTTCGCTACTAGGCAGACCATAAGAGGTGGTCAGTAGTTCCAGTTACTTACACTTACTCTGCATTGTCTTGAATTTATTTTCTGGAACTGCTGATGTAACATCTGCACACAGAGTCACCACACGCTTCATAATCATGCTACACCACAATGCATTTGTATTACCGCCAATAAATTACATTTAAACAAACTGTCGCATGTGAGCACCCACACATGCGGTGTCAGACTGCTGTCCCCCCAGCGGCGTGGCTTCCATCTCCACATGGCTTACAAGCCTCACAGTGGAACTCCACGCCAGCAAGATGGAACCCCGTGTGGCATCGGCAAGCATGCCTAAACTTCTTCAAATATTATTGGCTGCCTTAGTTCCCTCCTAGTGACCAGCCAATTGAAACTGCCACATGCCAGCGTTGCGAAATGCAGGCTCATTTAGGTAAAAGAACAGCTAGGATATGCTTCCGGTCCCCCAACACAATCTTTCTGTCATTGTGACAGAGACCGAGTAGTGGGGACTGACTGTAGTCTCTGCATCACAGGCGAAATACAACACCCCCACACCATGAGGTTGCATCATTCTGCTGTGTGACACTTCCGGAAATGACCTTGGAGATTAACCAGTATGAACTGACTGCACCATTTGAACACTGCACTTTGGAAACAATGAATGGAAACTCGAAAAAACTGTTTTAAGATTTTGATACAGAAAATGTATTAAATGGATAAAAAAATTGTTTTGTAGTCACATTTGTTACTTCTTAGACAGGAAGTTTTCTTATGCAGGGATGTATTAAAAGGGCAACGAATAATGTTTATCAAATGGGAGAAGTTTGGTGCTTTTTTTATCCTGACCTCTTAGGCAGGAACACATCTTAAATGGGGATGTCTTAAACGAGTGTTACTGTATTACATGACTACATGGGTAGCACACCAGGATGTCCAAGACTTAGCTTTACCCATATTACACCACCAAGCCCATTAGCTGCAGGGAATAATGGGAGCAACAAAACTGGTCACCTTACGAGACAAGTTCCATGCTGAAATGCATCTGTTATTAAGATTTTAATTTACAGCCCATCAAATTTGTTTCTCTGAAAGACTAAGTTTCTTCACTACATGTTTTTCCCCCCTTTTGGACAGAGGCAAATGAAGTAAATGAACCTGTGCAACAACGCACAACTCAGACTCATATTTCCTTAGGTAAGCCATCCCTAGTAGTGTTTTAAGAATTGTTCTTTCATACTAAAGTAATGGTACACTGCTGCTCTGATAATAAACATGTTATGATCACTGTAATTGAAATACAGCAAAATTTCATTCATCCAACTAGCACATGAACAGACAGGTGCCGTGTTATCAAATACTGCAGATTATCAGATGGTACCTATACTGACCTAAGTTCTTACAGGTAATTTTTGTTAGTGCTCCTATACTTGGGCTGTACAACTAATCACAGGAGTATTTCAGTTGGACATCTCCATCACCTGCTGGTTCAGGGTCATCAGGGTCCTCTGCTATGTCTTCTGGAGTCTTCATAGCTGAGGGCTATGAAGAAGTTGATGAAGCAAGACACAAGAGGTCAGCAGATATCACAACAATTGATGTACAGGCACTCCTGGAGGCCTTTTTGATCACGTCCTTGACAGTTTAACTCGCATTACAAAATATGAACAACTTCAGACTTTTCATTAATACATTTTCAATTACTTCAGCCCCCTGCCCCTTCTCAGCAGTTCATATAAACAAGGTACTACACACCTACAGTGAGTACAAACATAAAAGTGTAAAACACTGAAGAGTCACATTCAAACTCATGGTGTACTAGCAGTCACATGCGTTACAAATTATGACAACCAAGACACATTAATAGAACAAAACGATGATGGCAAAAGATATCACTCAAGTTCTAGCACCACAATATTAGCATCTTTACAGCAGCAGTTTCTTATTTCTCTAGGAAATTAGCACATTCATAACACTCACTGATCACACTCTGAGAGAAGATATGGCATGAAAAACTACTTTCTAAGTCTAAATGTACTTTGTATCAACTGACACTACAAACTACTTACAAAGTCCACTCCAATTGTACTGATGTAACTCTCTGTGTACGTGTCATCCTGCAACAAGCCAACACGCACATCAGCGGCCAGAAACAGAGAAATCTGAAGCACTACTTGTTGACAAAAATAAAGAAGCCACAAGTGTAAAATGAAGCCTAGCCTGTGTTTCCTCCACAAGTCACTGGAAGCTTTGGGTGAAACCAAATTCAAACACCCTCAAGAACATAACACCACATTTATATCCTGTTTTCTGGCAACTGACAGTCCAGTGGTTAGGACAAAAGATAAAGACACTAATCTCTCAAAAGAAGACTGATTTTCAAAAATCTATATACTGGACACACGGCATTATCCTGGAAAGGATGACAATACAATGCAGGTTTTAAAAATCATGTTTAATGGACTATGACAAAAATACCGCAAAAAATGGAAGCACTGCCATGGAAACACAAACAGTGCATTCTTTTGCTACTGTTGTTCAGCCAAAAAAAAAAAAAAGTTTCTAATGTTTATACCTCCTCAGCTATCCTAGCAGCCTAACACCACTTCAATCAAAGACAGTAATTTTATAGTAAACCTGTTGCTAGCAACAACAACATGTTTAGGTCTTCATGTACAGTGACCTATATGTTTGATTATAACCAAATTTGTATTTTCTCAACAGATCTGAATAAGTCTCCAGTGTCAAACGTCATGAAAATCCACCCACTATGTGCCACGCTGATGCATATGGGCAGACAACACCGGCACTCGTGACAGAGCTAACAGGCGCTTTTGACAAACATGCGAACACATTAACAGTATGTAAATCACAGTCGCATACAGGGACGTCTTTTTAAATGACTCCACAGATGGCATTCTACACTCAAGACTCTTTAGCACAATGGTAGGCAGGGCAGCAACTGCCACTACTCCAATCTGCTGTGAGTGGGAAACCATATGTCTTAATTTCATGTTCTAGTCAATACCATGACTTAACTCACCACACTTAACCAAGGTGCTCCAAATACTTTGTGGAGTGAGCTGCTGCACTGTCTTGCTGAACATAGGCACCATTTTCCCCCACAAGGTGTTGAAATAATGCACTATATGCTGTTGTCAATGTATGGCCTCCAAAAAAAATTACCCCAACCCTAGGTGCACTCATATCATCACGTAATGGTACTCCATGGATGAACACAGGATTTTAGGCAGACCAACACCTGATATTCTGCGAGTTTATACGTCCATTGAGATGAAACAAAGTTTCATCACTCAATAGGGCATGTGTGGGGTCAATTTCTTCAGCATAAGTACCCTAAGTTCCCAATCACTAAATTCAGTTTTGCTTCCTTACACACAATGCAGAGTCTGTAAACCTTACACGCAATGCAGAGTCTGTAAACCTTACACGCAATGCAGAGTCTGTAAACCTTACACGCAATGCAGAGTCTGTAAACCACAGATGTCTAATATGCACACAAATGCAGCAGTTTTGTTGTACTTAGTGGTGATAACACAGACAACTCACTGCTATGAATGTTGCACCAAAGACTTTTTACAGACGTCTCCAATCAAGCTCCAAATTTGACCTGTTTCTTCCTCAGCATGCATCTTCTGCACGTTTTCTTACTACCTAAAATTCAGTCTGCTGCTCGAACTCTTATCACTCATTTGTAAATTGTTTCCCTATGTGCAGTTGGCACATCACAAATTTTTCATTTGAAATTGAAACCACACTTCTTATAGCACCCACAACCTATTTAGCATACATATCAGAAATCCATACAGCATCTGCAGATAAGATGCAGGGACCTCATAGTCTCTCCAATAAGCAATGTAGGAATGAGCCAGCACATGGGCTTGGTGCATAGCATAAGGAAGCCCACAGCAAGTTACTAGCAAATGGGATCATTTAAAATAATTTGGGTTATTTAAACTAATGGCACTGCGAAATGGGACAAAATTATTTTGAATCTGTTTAAAAGTAGCAATCAAATGAACACCATTACATACTCTCCATACTTGCATGATTCAATATCACAACACCAAATGAAATACAGTGGCATTAAAATCTCTGGACAGAATTTGTTACGTAGGGCTCTAAAATATATGCACCTTGTTCTCTGCAAATATGTAAATAATTGAAATACTGACTATACTTACCGCAAATCTAAGCAAAAGACATGACTTTCCAACTCCTGAGTCACCAATCAACAGCAATTTGAACAAATAATCACTAGAACAGAATAAAATTCATGGGTTACCTGACAGAAATGTAGATATACTAAGATCTAATACAAAACATGAATACCACTGTTTTACCCCTGGAATAGCCTGGTACCAATTGTATAGGAGGCTGGGTGGGAGCAAGGGCCAGTCTGGACAAGTGCAGAAAATCCCACCCCCATCAGGATTCAATCCCCAGACCCTCCAGCCCATAGCAAGTCACTATAAGAACTGCCCTATCCCAGCCTACATACTGGATTAAATGGTGATGATTGTTATATCTTGGGAACCAGGACCTGTATGTGCTACTGCACTGTATTAGCAACTGTGATCTAAGATGATCTGAGATTCACACAATGCAATAAATACTACTGAATACAGCCATGAATGTATAAATCACTCCTACCATTCTCATTATAATATACGACTCTGGGTAGAGGTTAGGGGATGAATACATGTACAGAAATTGTCTTAGATGATTAATTAGTGGGGCTCCTATAGTGCTGAAGTCATTACAGAAAACAAATCTATCCTTCTCCACCTTAAATACAGGCACTAACCCAACTTAATCTTTTGACAGCACCCATCCTGCACGCAGTGAACAAGTACTGCTACCACCCAAAGACTGTATTTCACACAAGTCAACCAGTACACTTGCTGCATTTTTTGAGACATGCTGCACAACCTCCATTTTTTCTGTACAAAATACTGTGTACTTCATAATGTTATCTGCTTTGTTCATAAACATATCCACATTTTACATAACAGGTGCACTAAAATTTAATATGTCCAGCCCCACACCCGACAGGTGGCCTATACACCTAGCCCAACCTATGAAATCAAACCACACTTCGGCAAAAGACACAAATAACAGTGTAAGAATAACTTCTGGTACCAAATGTGGTAACCACTTACTGGTTAGATTAATCCATGGCTGTTACGAGAAAGTAACTCATACACAAATAAGCCCCACTGCGTGATTTCATCAGGAGTCCTACAGAAGATATATATTTAAAATGGTAATGTCAATAACACACCAATAAGTAATACCCTGAATGTTACTACTTCAACAAAAATTGTTATAATGTTTATAATTTTATTCAGAACTTGCCTCCAAAAATAACAAAATAAAATTATCGCGCTACAATGCCAACAAATATACAGTCGTGACTCAACTAAAAACAATAATGCTGCTTATATAAATACAAGAAAATATATGAATCCCTCCTTTATGCAGCTTATTGGCAGCAACGATCAGCTAAGACACGGGCCCGAAGGGAGGCTCAAAGAAATGTGGGGATCATTTGTTTCTATGTATAACAAAATTTTACACGAACAAGACACACGGAATCTGTCTCGTCCAATTTCATTTTCTACGCTGCCTAACATGAGGAGTATTTTGAAAGGAGCCTAACACGAAGAATATTTTAAGTTTCAAACTAAAGAATCCGCCTGTCATGGTTGGCAATGACTCATTCGTACAAACGGCATTCGCAACACCCATTTCTGCAGTATGGTAGTTCTGGGTGGAGAGTGGTTTGTAATTTAACCCCTTTGTACACAGCCATAACAAAGAGTAACACATCATACAATATCTCCGTATCAAAACGAACCCTCAGAAATGTCTATATTTACCATGCCCACTCAGGAGCAAATTTTTATGACAGATTGAAAACCGAAGACGCATAAAATGGGTCTGTTGAGTATCCCAACTGCAACAAAGAAACTGCAACACATCATTAATACTTACTATTCGGGGTTCATTGTGGACATCACCTATTCCCCACACACGTAATCTCAAATTCGAGACCGCACAAACCGATACGTGCCCCCAAACTCTACCAACCAGCGGCCCAAAACGCAACAGCAACAATGGCTACCTTCTTGGACAGAGCAATATTATCTTATAGGGGTCTAGACCATTGACGTAATGCCACAGTGGCAAGGAGTATGAAAATAAATTCATACAAAATACACTGACTGTGTTCAGAAAGCGTACACCATTTCGCGACAGAAATGAATCGTTACTGAAATGCAAATGTATTTATCATATGACACTGTGCACTGCTTTATTAGATAAAGTAGACCTTATCTAACCAAACAGCTTTAAAAAGGGAAATACCGGCCTTTAATATTATCTTTTTTGAACAGTGGTCACCACAGCACTAGAGACAATACACCGCAAATTTCTCTGCGGATGTTGATCACATCAGCGTTCTTTGACTACTCTGCCGGTGGAATAAGCAAGCCTCATACTAAACAGAGGTATGGATGTGCCAATTCACTGAGTATCCCATCCCAAAAGACTGGAACCTCGTAAGGGTGTCCATGTGGAATTCGTGTCTCATACTATGCTGGGAAATTTGTTTTCCCAGACTATTTCGGTTTTCCCTATCTCAATCACGTCATCTCAATCAGATGGCGTCAAGTTGTGATTTCCTCAATTCAAGTTCGCATGAAGAATTGACATTCCTTCCCAATAAAGATGAAGTGAACGTAATTCTTAATGGTGATAAAGCACAAAAACAAGAGGCATTTCCAGTAAATAATGAATTATTAGATTTATGTAAGGATATGTTGGAATTTAAAAATCTGTTAAGATCAGCCACTAGAACTTCAGTAAAAGAGGTTATCAAACATGAAATAGACGTGATCTCAGCTAAAGTCGCAAGCCTAAGTGGTGATTCTTCTAGAAATAATGAAGATAACAACTGCTGGAGAGAAGTTAGAAGGAAGAACAGAGGATCTGCAATTATGAAACAAAATGCATATATGATACCGACAATAGTTAATAGATTCCAGCTACCGAATCTTGAGGAGAGTAAATATAAAATTTCAGAAGGAAGATCAGAATTTCATCGAATACCTACTAAGGCAAGAGGTAAGACAACAAAATGTAGAAAGGAAACAAATAAGGTTATACTGCTGGGAAATAGTCATGCAAGAAATATTACCAGAGAATTGCAACATAACCTTGGTCAACAGTTTCATGTCATAGGCTTTGTAAAGCCGGGATCTAGACTGGAAGACATTACAAATACAATTAAATCTGACTTAAATGAATTTATGAATACAGATGTGTGTGTAATGTGGGGTGGATCCAATGATATTGCTAAAGGTGAAACCAACTGTGGACTTCGTAGACTTAAAGACTTTGTAACTAAACACACTCATACCAACCTAATAGCTATAAGTGTGCCGCATCAATATGACTTGCAGCATAATTCGTGTGTTAATGATGAAGTGAATGAGTTTAATAGGAAACTTCAGAAATACAGTAATGCATTTAATCATATGCATATATTAAATGTCGAAAATAACAGGGATCATTATACGCGTCATGGTTTACACCTAAACAACAAAGGTAAAGAATATATGGCAAGCAAAATAGCTAGAAAAATTGCTGATATATTACATGTGAGCAAATCAAAACCATTAGAAATGCAGTGGAAAGAGAACCTAACTAAAGATCCCCCAAGCTTCAATGATGTTGTTGTGAAGAAAGTAGAAGATAAATCTAAACAGATTGGCCAAGAAGTTTTTCTCTCTGCCGAGGGCAAGCAACAGTTAGAAGTTGATACAATAAATAAAGAGCAGCAAAGTAATTTGCAGGAACTAAATAAGGAGCAGCAACATAAGATCTCTAAAGTGAAGATACAGACAGAGTTGGTTTACACAAATAAAAACAAAGAAAGTAGTATGTATGGGGAATGCAGTAGACTGGAAGAATGTATCCCTAGTGATCAGAAAGAAGGTAAAGGGAAAGAAGGGAAGATCCTGTCTGCCAATACTGAGGCGCAAGAAAGGAAATTATTATCTAAGATAGATAGTTTGATTGGATGTTCGAAAACCCAGGCTAAGAATGTAGAATCTCAACAGGAGAATGCTAAAATTAATCTTTCAAAAAGAAATAAACCTAAATTAAGAAATGGTGATTTTTTGTGGGTAAAACCTGAAAATGTAATTTGACAGATAAGTTAAATACCAATACACATAAGAAAGGTACATATTTTAACATAATAAGCAATAAAGAAAATCCTTTGAAGATTTTTCATCAAAACATAAGTGGCCTGAAATACAAAACCAATGAATTAGTCTGCTCCTTTGGCTCAGATTATCCTCATATTTTATGTCTAACAGAGCATCATATGAAGGAGCATGAAATAGATACAGCATCTATTGAACATTATGAATTAGGTGCCAAATTCTGCAGGAAAAACAAAAAGAATGGTGGTGTGAGCATCTTTGTGCATGAATCAGTCAAATTTTCAGATATGCATCTTGAAAGATATAGTTCAGAACTAGATATTGAACTTTGTGCAATCAAATTAAACTTACTTTCACTTAATGTGGTAATAATAAGCATTTATAGATCGCCTACAGGAAATTTTAAACATTTTTTAAATAAATTTGAAAACATCTTAAATTCATTATATAGAAATAAAAATGAAATAATAATATGTGGAGACATAAATGTAAATTACTTAGTCACATCCCCTAGAAGACAGCAACTGGACATACTTTTAAGCACATATAACTTAATTAACTCTGTTCAGTTCCTCGCTCGTATTCTAAATGTTTCATCTACTGCAATAGATAGTATATTTATAGATAAAATGAGAGCACATACCATATGCCCAATTGTAAATGGGCTCTCTGATCATGATGCCCAAGAAATACAGTTAGACATTACAGCTCCTCCAAAACAGAATAATACTACAAAACAACGTAGAAATTATAATAAGTATTCCATAGATGAATTTCTGATAAATCTAAGTCATGAAAACTGGGAGAATGTCTTCAATAGTAATGATGCCAATATCTCATTCAATAATTTCTTAAACACATACTTGAGGATTTTTAACTCAAGTTTTATAAGTAAACCTTTAAGATGTAAAAATAATAATACCCCCTGGATCGCTAAAGGAATAAGAGTCTCCTGTAATCATAAAAAAGAACTGTATGTGCTAAGTAAGGAAATGAAAGATACTAAACTGATGCTACACTATAAACAATACTGTAAAATATTAACCAAGGTTATTCTTACAGCTAAAAAACTGTATTATGACTCCAAGATTACAAAATCAGATAACAAAATGAAAACCATTTGGGAAATTGTGAAAAAGGAGATGGGGAATAAAAACTGTAACCACAAAGTACAAGCCTTGGAAATTAATAATGTTACAGTTACTAGCCAAGATGCCATCGTTAACTCCTTTAATAATTATTTTGTATCAATAGCAGATAAAATAACTGAAAATTTGAAGAATAATATAGCTAATCATGATAACATAATGAATCCAATTAACCTTTTGAAAGAAAGTACCACAAATCAGTGTCCAATAATAAATTGGTCTTATACCTCGACTGCTGAAGTTAAGAGAATTATAAAATCCCTCAAAAGTAAAAACTCAAGTGGATATGAAAACATTCCAGTTAAAATACTCAAAATGAGTGTATCTTTCATTTTGTCTCCCCTAACATACATATGTAATGAAGCACTGTCAATGGGGAAATTCCCAGATCGATTGAAATACACTATTGTAAGGCCAATACATAAGAAAGATAGTAAGCTGATAATTTCAAATTATAGACCCATTTCTATACTAACATCGTTCTCTAAAATATTTGAAAAGTTAATCTATACTAGACTATATGACCACATATCTACTAATAATCTAATAACTAAAGAACAACATGGTTTCAGGTCTACTGCGTCCACTCAAACGGCCTCATATGCTCTCTTAAATGAGATCTTAAAAAGTATGAATAATAATTGTATTGTGGGTGGGGTTTTCTGTGACCTCGAGAAGGCCTTTGATTGTGTAAATCATAAAATTTTACTTAAAAAATTGGAAATTTATGGGATAACAGGAAAATTTCATGCTCTGATTGCATCCTACTTAAGTGGTAGATACCAAAAAGTAGTTCTAGAAGACATATCGTCTAATTGGGAGCCGAATAAATATGGGGTCCCTCAGGGTTCTATACTTGGTCCTCTCCTTTTTTTGTTATACATAAATGATTTACCTAACATGTTTCCAAAGATGACAACAATCTTGTATGCTGACGGTACCAGTATAATAATAAATGACAAAAATCCAGATGATTTTAAAGCCATTATGAATAGCACATATCAAAATTTAAATAATTGGTTTAAACAAAATTTGTTATCCTTGAATCATAAGAAAATGCACTTTATACATTTTAATATAAAAAATACTAATACTATTGATATAAATACTGACCATATAAAACAGCCCATATCAAAAGTACAACACATTAAATTTTTAGGCTTAATGTTAGATGATACATTGTCATGGAAACCCCATATAGATAATTTAATATGTAAATTAAGTTCAGCGTGTTTTGCCATACGAACACTGCAGCCTGTTGTGTCAGAAGCCACATTAAGGGCAGTCTATTTTTCTTATATACATTCAGTCTTGAGTTATGGTATAATCTTTCGGGCAAATTGTTCTGACAGTAATAAAATTTTTAAGCTTCAAAAAAGGGCAATAAGAATTATCACTCGGTCTAAATTAAGGCATCATGTAGGGAACTGTTTAAGAAATTAAACATACTGCCGCTATATTCACAATATATATTATCAATTTCAATACATGTTGCACAAAATAAGCATTTGTATGTTACAAATCAGGAAATACATAATATCAATACTAGATACAAAACTAATCTTCACCCACCAATTTCTAATACAACTAAGTATCAAAAAGGCCCATATTACTCTGGAATAAAGATCTTCAACAATTTGCCAGGAAACATAAAAAAACTATCAAACAACATAGTACTATTTAGGTCAGCCTTAAAAGGATTTCTTTATGCAAACTCATTTTATACCGTTGATGAGTTCTTTAATCGTGGTTGAATCTGTACTTTGTACGTATTGAGTTTTGTAATCCTTGTACATAATTTTTGTGCAATGTGTTATATTTCATTTTGTCTATGTCTTTATATGTATTACTGTATTTTGTCCTTGTATATATATCCAAGCATTATTTTTAATGTGATTATTATTTTACCTAATGATTTATTTTATTATTGTTACGCTTTTTATTATATTTAGTGACTTGTTACCAAGAAGATTGGAGCACTTTTGAATATGTGACACATTCTATATCCAGTGGTTGTTATGACCTGTTGACTTGGATTTGCTTGAAGATGAAATAAAGATAAAGATCGCAATTCCAACACCACCAAGGAGGGTTGGCGTTCCTTGCGGTCTGTGACACTGAACTAGTGATTGAAAAGCAGATTTGCCATTTTGCCTAATTTGAAGGTAGTAACATGTTCTGTGGCACTGTAACTCGTCAAAAACCGAAATTTAAACTAAATCCCATAAAAACAAACGTTATCAATTTAGAGCTTGTGGCACTAACTCGTAAAAAACCGAAATTTAAACTAAATCCCATAAAAACAAACGTTATTAATTTAGAGCTTAATGCACAGCGTAAGACCTTTTGAACATTCTAACTGCAAAGTGTTTCATGGTTGAAGATGCACGTACAGATTCAGTTCGCCAATTTTGTTGCGATGTACAACTTCACGTTCAAATGTGCAGCGGTGTAACATGCCCACAACACCCGTGAAAATTGTTAATGAATTTACCAAATTTTCGAGAGAACGTTATCTCAAACGCGTAAAAAGATTTTCAACAGAAACATCCTCATCAGTCGCCAAATTACTGTTGACTGCATTTGAGATTCACAATTACATTACCAGGCATGCTGCAGAACTTCCGGTTCTCGTTTAAAGTATGTGAATATGTCGTAATTTATTAAAGTCTCCGATGTCAGTTCCTGTACATCATGCGGAAGATTATATATACACACATGTATATATATGTAGAGAGAGAGAAAGGCAGAGGAGAGTAATTCACATCTACCTGGCGCGTTAGAGACAAAAGTAAAAGTACAATTGTCCCTGTCCACGCAATGAAGGCATACAGGAGGAGCAAAGGTACAGCTCCACTCATTCGTAACCTCGCCACTAGATGGAGGTGAGTGGTCAACTTCAGGCTCCGGCCGCTTTGCCACCACTACCCACTGAATAGGAGGCTGGGTGAGCCCCACAGCCGGTCTAGGTGGTTATGGAAGAAGAAAATGGCATGCTAGCATCCCTGCTCACAGAAACTTAGGCTATTTATTGTGAGAACTTCAAATATGTGAAGTCTTTATTCAGAGTTGTTTAAAAAGATATTTATGCCCTCATGTAAAATTAATGTTCTGCCACAAGCCATGCAAAGGTCAGGAGCATGGCCTACAGGTCATTTGGGAGTGTGGTGGGGAGACAGGACAGAAAATCCTATATTAAACATTGGTCAGTCTGAGTTGTTGACTTAAGTGTGAGTGTACTAAGGTGATGAAAATAAAAAAAAAAAATTCACATTAACCACTACTGGCATCAACATAAACGTTTTCGAAACCAGCACCTCGTGATGGCATGAGGGTGCCAGGTGTCCCTCCATGCACCTTTTAACATATCATTTATTATATGCGCAGAGGTCCATGTTTTGCTGTAGGCAGGATATTGCCTCACTTCCAGCATAACCTTACCATACATTCTATAGCCTTGATGCAACTTTTGAGAAAGAAATGAACGCACTGGAGTTGGTGCCAGTGTGCTGAACTGTGGCGTCAGGTATTCTTGTAAATCTGAGATCTCAAACCAGTAATTGCAGCTGTGAATATTTCCTTTTATATTCTTCATATTCAGCCTGATTATGGCTACCTAGCTAGATGAAACGTGTACTTGATTTTAATTTTAATTTCTAAGAATAAATTTGTGTTGTGACAGAACACATGTACAGTATTATTCTTGTGACCCACTGTAAACACAATGGGGATGAAACACCTTAACTCTGTATACCATATTTATCCAACTATAAGGTGGAAAACTTTTCCTAACTCATCATCTGAAAAATGGTGGGGGGGGGGGGGGGGATCACCCTACATTTATGCAATATGTTAAACTTGTTCTGTAGGTTTTTTCATAGAAACCAAAGATTGTGAAGGGGGATCAACTTCTGTGCAAGGTTGCCTTATATTCAAGTAAATATGGCATTAAGATGCCAGTTGCAGTGGCTTGCTCCCAGGTATGTTTGCCTATCAGATCCAACTGGGTAGGTTTTGACTGCGTTTATTAGGTTTTGTTGGACATTTTTAACATGAGATGATGGAAAAAATCTATTAAGTAAATGATTCCAGATGTGATATATGTATCTGTGATGAAACTCTGAGTATTATTGAACACAGTGTATTGTGCTATAAACATGACTATTATTCTGGACATTGCCTGATTTGGGTTTCCCAAACACAATGTTTCTTTTTCTTCTTCTCTTCTCTCTTCACACTTCATATTAACAGTATATACAGTACACTCTGGCAAAAACTTCTTTTGGTGTCCAATGATTGAGACTTGCTCTTTCTAAGGGGGCCAACTGAGCAGGAACTTTATACATAAATTTGTAAAAGATCCCGTTTCCAAAGTGGTATGTTTAGAAAATCCCAAGACGACAAAATGTCCAAAATCAAAGTTGTGTGCACTGCAGCACACCAGTGTTGCGAATATTCAGATTTAGCACAATACATTTTACAGGTACAGTTCAGTAGCAAAATATTCATTCACTTAAGATCTGCAATCTCAAAACAACTGACACTGTATATACCTTATCTTGTCTATTAACACTTAAATGAAAGTTGTACAAATGAATTTGATATGTAGGTTTATAATTGAAATCTTCATTGACTCCAAAATTCTACAAAAAGTAAACATGATTAATTACTGAAAATGCATACAAATGGAATACAAAAGACAATGTTGTGAAAAACTCTGTGTTATACTTGATATACACCAGGTTACGAACATCTTGGCGGCTGTCTACATAAGGCATGGCTTTGTCTGGAGACTTTATGGGGTATATGGGCTGCATTTGCTAAGTACCAAGTAATCACTACATGGGCAGGCCACTACCTTCTTTGTTGTGACATTAGTCATCTTGGGTTCAGCTAAGAACTGAAGCAGGTCATTAAATATGTACAAGGTTTATGCTTCCTTTCCATGTTGTGGCAACACCTGACATTTCGGCATACTCCCAGTCACAGTTTCCTGTTGTCAGTTTCTATTTGTCCAATAGAACAGAAGTAAAAATATCACTCCTGTTACATTGTTTTCAGTTATGTGCAGCAAGTGAACAAGAGGTATGACTGACCGTGAGTGAACAATCAAAGCGAATAATGATGCAGTTACATCGGAGAGGTCAAAAACGGTTTCGGCATTATGGCAGAAGTGAATGAAATCTGATGTAAGTTAGTGGTAAAACTACTTCTATGTCAATGCAAGAAGCCATGAAGACTTATAGGTGGTAGACAATGAAGTTCTATAACACTGTGCTACATGCAAAAAATTATGGAAGTTACAATACGTGATCTTAGCTAATTTTGGGGTGCTGAACACGAACATGACATTAAAAATTGAGAACTGGCTCTGGTTTCCAAGTTATGGAAGGGATCTCATAAGAACGAGTTACCATCTACTTCAGGAGATCCAGAAAGTTTCCTGAACATGACCTCCGCTGAATCACACAACAGCATGCAGAAAGAAATTTCTGACCTCATCAGAGACCTAGAACTGTCGAAAAATAAAGCAGAGCCATTGTCTTCAAGACTACAACAGTGGAATCTTCTGGATGACACTGAAAGTGACAGCATCTCACTCCCACCAAAAAGATTTTGACCAGTTCTTTATAACACAAGGTGAACTCAGTGCTCATAAGAACGTCGATGGTCTAATGGCAGCAATGAAAATCCTATAAATCCAAAAGAATGGTGACTATCCATAGACTCCTCCATGCATAGCCTAAAATTAGTGTTGTTGCAGAAGGGAAACACACTGCCTTCAATCCCTGTTGCCTGTGCCATCCACAAAAAGGAAACATATGAAGATGTGAAAGAAATTCTCAGCTGCATGAACTACAAGACACATAAATGGCACACTTGCGGTGATTTGAAGGTAATTACCATTTTGATGGGACTGCAAAAGGGTTACATAAAATTTTGCTGTTTTCTATGTGAATGGGATAGTCGTGCCAAGAAAAACTGGCCTCTACGTAAATCACATACACCTGGAACACAGAACGTAGCTCATCAGCCTCTTGTAGATCCATGTAAAGTCTTGTTTCCACCTCTACATATTAAATTGGGCCCCATAAAAAATTCTGTGATGGCGCAAGACAGAAATGGCCTAGCATTCTCATTTTTGTGTGAGAAATTCCCAAGGCTGAGTACGGAGAAGATTAAGGTGGGTGTATTCACTAGCTGCCCAGATACATCAGCTCTTCAGAGACCCTCAATTTGAACTCGTTCTCAGTGATATTCAGATATTCAGTATAAGCAACAAGCAAAAAGGTGCCTCATCTAATTCCTGTAAGTTCGCTGTTGTCCTGCTTCCATACAGCAATACAATCAAAATTCTTTAAACCAGAGGCAATCCCATAATTGATATGATAGTTTGATGTCCTGCATTGCAACTTACACTAAGTAAACATACTTTCATTTCCATAACAGGATACAACCCCAAATTTGTTGCACAGTGTAATTTTCACAGCTTCACACTAGATGGAGGCCCATGTTCCAGCAATTTTTTGCTGTAATAGGATGGGAACAGTAGGAACAAACTTTATAATTAAATTAATTTTAGCCCCAAAGGGAAAAATGAACAGGACATGGCATCAAGGGCTACACAGTGTATATAAAACATGACTAGAAAATTATTCGTTACATCTGGGTCACAACAAAGTATCACATCATCAAACTGAGGCAAATGCATTCTTTTTATCAGACTGCAAATTGTATCCATATATAAGACTACACCTTGTCATTTACACATACATCTTGTCCAAAATAACCACTAAACATAAAACTGACAACTTGCAACAGTCAACATGACCAGTTCTCACATTACAACAATAAATGTTCAATTGGCACTTAAGTGTGTGTAACACATTGCATCTTGCATTGATTAATAACAGTTTTAAGATGTACAAAATGAACTTTCAGAGACTATTTAAACATATATACATGTTAAGGCACTGCAGTATTAGTTTCATTAAACAGAACCAATACAAGTAATACAGATAACAAAAATACTAAGATCCAGATCCTCTGGGATGTGACACAGTATGCTATGGTAGATAAGTACTAATGTTTCAGATGAACCTGTTGTCTTCCTCCACCCTGTATCTACTGTAATCTCAAACTTCACACAACAAAATTAGGTTCATTCAAATAATTTTGTCAGACACTCCAGTCTTATTTTAAACTTACTTAATGACAGTTTTAAAAACAACTACGGTGAAAAATAACAAACGCAGAAAAGTATAAAATGCATACCTGTTCCAGCAGGTATGCTATCTTGACAATATAAGCTACTTCACTAGATTTCTGACACTAAATAAACATACCCAGCCTTCTCATCACTTGCTTATACATAAAGACATACGACAGCATTTTCCAAATGCATGAATCTTACACACTAAAAGGAACTGCTAAGTAGGACAAGCATACATAAATATTACAAACTTCGTTCACCAAATTTTAGAACTCCTCACATGATACATGAAGGGGTCAAAAACAACACACTTTTTTTGTGACATATTGTTTTAAATCACCTTAAATCTCACTCAGTGTTGCAGTATATGTCATTACTTTTTGTTTCAATCAGTGTTTATAAACTATCCTCTTGGAAGATACAATTCCATGAACATAGTCATATTTTGGTATTTTGCATCTGTCTGTGAAGAGATAATCATGTTAGTAGTTGTGAGCATATACTAGTAATACATGAATGTACTGTCAATATGTACAAACCAGCACATCAATCAAGATAAACCATTTAAAATTCAACTGCTTTATTTTAGATGGTTCTTCTTATGGATGTGTGTCTATAGAACAAAACAGGAAAGAAGTCAGTTTTAAAGAGATACAATCCAACATTATGATTATAAAAACACAAAACCGAATAGTATAATCCATGTCTCCCTTAAACACAATTCTTGGGAAGTTACATCACGACAGTTAAGTCAGCACAGGCGAGCCCTGAAGCAGTACAAGTTTTATTGTCAAAGAATTGTCAGATTAGCATGTGAAGTATAACCAAATCATATTTTATATATAGTTCTCATATATCACATGCTGATATAACACTCTTGATTTCTCAGAATTCACTTTTGCTGACTCACCTCTCCTTACACATGTGCCCAAAAATTAATTTAACTCCCACTAACTATCCATAAGCAACAAACTGTAAACTTATACAAAGCCCCACATCATTCATGTAGTCTCTCATTTTAACATAAAATCAATTTCTGTTGTACAAACTGCCATTCATATAAAGCATACTAACACAGAGCAAAGACAAATTTTGGAACCACAGGCTGCTAGCCATGTAACACATCTACCACCCTTTGTATCTTTTATGGTCAGGATCATCAGTATCTGGAATATTTACATTTATGCACTTTCTCTTTCTTGGAGCATCCTTTCTTGGAACAACCTCTTTTAAGGAGATATGGAATGGCCCAATATCTAATGACACAACATAGCAATGGGCAACAATATCTGTCCTGCTACAGTTAACCTACTAAAAACAGCACATTCTCTTGTCATTGGTCATCCTCAACTGCACATCAATTCACTCACAAATGTGAGGTATGAAATACACACACACAATGTAGCTATTAGTACTGCTAGTCTAGGATTTCACTGTGCAGCATGTCATGGTGTACTGAAGAAAAGAACAAGGAGTTATGTTTCACTGTTCTGTAGCTTACTATTCACGCTACATCATTACTCTTGCTATACACATTTTTAAGTTGATGTGGATTACAGTGAAGCAGTTATGTCATATTCCTGTAATATTATACCAACAATTCCCTGGAAAACAGATAAACTATCTAAGAGCTTCATTAGAATACAGTCTGTCTTGGGAAACACTTTTCTAAACAGGAAGCTATCAGCAGCCATTCACCGCTGATGTTTTACATCAGGATAAACCACTTCGCACAACCAAAGCTTGCACTTTGTAAAGTAATGGTAGGTTACCACTCACAAAGAGTTTTATTATGTAACACAAAATATGTAGCTACATGTGTCTATGCTTGTGGCTATACTGGCATGTTTGCCAGTATACTGTACTATTTTCATAATATTGAGGTGCCTCTCTGATGTGCTACCTGAGGCAGGACATGAAGCACAAACATGAATTTCTTACAAGCAGAATAGGTATTTATTCCTGAATATTACTGCACGTTCAAGTCATACTCAGAAAGCCAGAGGTCATTTAAGCATGCATTTCCTGTGTTGCACATTCTGAGTAAATTAGTGTTATACCACCCTCTTGAACAGGTAGCAAGGGTGACAAAAAACAATCTGGTTCTAAATCACTTCTCACTAACGTAACACTGATATGTTCCTTGACACTAAACGCAGTCACCCTGAAAACACATCAGAAGACTGTCTCAGCAGATTGGGCTGAACTACAAAAGTTAGCAGATGTGCACTGAACATCTGAAACTTGGGCGACACTAGATTCACATGATCCATAAGCTCAAAGAACTGGACAAATAAGAAAGAGTATGCCACTGCTAGTGGTTTTCTGCAGGTGGTTGTCTGACCCTTAACATTGGTAAGTTTGGTTGGTTCTATAATGGCGACTCTACGGCTTAAAACACCATACTTTCATTACTAATATTAAGGTAGAGTGAAAATATGTTTGAATAAAAATCCAGGACAGCTATACAACATACACACAAGAGTCTGTTTGTTTGTTTGTTTTTTTGTTTGTTAGTTATGTTATTTAACGATTACATATAGATTTGTGAGGCTGGAAATAGACTGTCCTGTATTTCACCTTAAATTACAGAAAAATTAAAAAACTCATGACTAGAACCAAGTTCCTCTCGAATATGTAGCAAGAAGGGTAATTACTATTACAATGCACAGCATGAAAATGGGGTATGCCATGCAGAATGTCACTGCATGTTACGAAACATTTGCTATACTGGTCAGATCATCTACTAATATTAAAAATGCTGACATGTGCTTTATTTCCACATGTGATACACACAACAGTTTTTAGGTGCATTTGCACAGTTGCAAAAAGTGCCTTCGTATGTCACAGATAAAAGGTTCACTCTATAACCTGCCATGAAGGCACAGAGGCAGAGTAGAGCTATACCTCTACTCTTTCTTTGGCCTCCACTCTAGATGGGGGTGGGTGATCAGTGCCATGCCCTGGCCACTTTACCTCTGGGAATGACCCAGTACCCCCTGTATATGAGGCCGGGTGGGCCCCAGTGCATCTGGATGGGTGCAAAAATTTGCACCTATGGAAATTTTGTGGTATAGATAACTGCTGGAACGTTTAACAAGTTCTACTCACTTTAATTTCTGGCACAGTGGAATATATACCAATAAGTTAAATTAAGACAATTAGGAATTTAATACAAAATCTTTAATTACTCAAATGCTAACCAAAAGCTAACGGCATGATTGTGAACTGTGAACTAGTAATGCTTCATAACAGACAAAAATATTTGTACACATAACTAAACCATTATTAGTTTCATTCGGAGTGTGAAATTAAGTTCCTACATACACACACATATTCCATGAATCCATAAGTGTGTCACCAAGACAACAGTATGTGGAACAAGCCACACATACACAAATACACACAATTTTTACAGTGTAAAATACTATAAACATTTTAAAAAACAGTATTATAGATCATCTTTACATATAAAAATTCATCTACAGAGGAAAAGGAATGTGTATTTAAGTATTTTCTGAAGGTTACTTTAAGTTTTGCCTTCTCAATCTTACAGATTGTCAGACTACATTGTAAACTGTTGAAAATTCTGATAGCACCATAAAATGTGTTTTTTTGAAAAGCAGATCGGTTGGCATTTGGTCTTGGAAGATGGTGCTTATTCCTTGTACTAATATTGTGCATAGACAAATTTGTTCGAAAATTTTCTTCATTATTAACAATGAAGTGCATTAATAAAACTACATTTTGGCATGAAACATGTAAAATCTCTAATTGTTCAAACAGACTTCTACATGAAGTTCTGGGTTGTGCACCAGCCATAATTCTGACAGTTTTCTTCTGTAACATGAAAATCTTCCCACTGTTGGAAGAGTTACTCCAGAAAATTATTCCATATTTTGTAACAGAATGAAAGTATGCATAGTAAATTGATTTGAGTGTGTTAATATTACTGATGTGGCTCATCAACCTAACAGCATAACTTGGGAATCATTTGTTCAATATGGTTCTTCCAATTTAGGTGGTTATCAATTTGTAAACCAAGCAATTTTGTATTTATTATCTCTTCTATATACTTGTCCTTATAGCCAATATGTAGTGTAGAATGTGATGAATTATTTGTTATAAATTTCATTATACTTACTTTATCTAGATTTCGGATTAACTTATTAGCAGCAAACAATTTAATCATACGAGAACTCAATTTGACACTGAACAGAAATCTTTGGAATTTCTGCTTGAAATTATGACACTAGTGTCATCAGCAAATATTAGAGGTTCTGCTATACAATTTCTTCTCACAGGAAAGTCATATATGTACATTGTGAACAATAGAGGCCCTAGAATTCATCCTTGGCGAACACCATGTTTCAGTGCTTCAACTGAACAACGAACAATCTTAAAAACCTTGGATAAATGGCAATCTGGAAGAACTATACAGGATACTCCACAAGTCTAGGACATCTCTGTACCTTCGCTGAAAGGAAAGGGATTCTGTTACAGCAATCATCATTTGATGAAAAAAGAAAGGTGGAAGTTTTGGCCTATACTGAAACATATTCCTTTACTTTGCGGTGTAATACTATGGTGTATGTTACATAACATTCATTTTCATGGAAAGTAACAGACTCACGTCCTGTAACCAGGGACAGTGTATGTGTAACTTACCTGCAGTGACTCTAAACCCCATTCACAAACACAGCGTATATATATACAACTGACATTGTATTCTTTGGTACCCTTATGTTGGACTGCATGGCTTCCCACTCCAGAAGACAGCAACCTTTGTACTCATTGCCCTGCACATCTCGTCAGAAAGCAAAGTACTTTCTAAAAAGTTAACAGACACTCAGTTTGTCAAGAAATTTTTGGCCCTTCATGAAAGCTAAAGGTTCACTACTGTATCCACAGGAACCCACCATCCTCACCTGTGACAGGATAACCTGCACTGTAGAGGCAATGGAAGATGCAAATGAAAAAGTTCCCCACATTGCATCCTAGTCCAAAATTATTAATAAATGAAGTTAACTTTCACTAGCATCACATGCTTACAATGTAATGAGATCACTGCTATAATAAAGCTCCAGGCAAAGACACTGATTTAAGAATTATGAGGTTACTTCTTCACAGCTATAAAGTAAGTTTGGCAAGAATAATCACATTGATAAATAACTTTATGTTGCAAATTATGGCTCAATATATGATTTACCATTTTCTACCCTGTCACTATATTACATGCAAAATAAAAGTGACAAGAATAATCATGTCAATCCACTATAGTCTTCTTTTCTTCTCCTATACTCATGCTGCTTTATATCTTGAGTTGAAGTGCTGGTAAGACTTTGTTTAGAGATAACATTACATATATAGAACCAACCAATAAAAGGGATAATGCATGCACGAAAATGAGCCTTTGGCTGTGACTTTGTGCAGAGAAACAGTATCCAGAAGAACTGCAAATATGGAATACAACCCAGTAGCACCCACACACTGAACGGTATATCTGCAAGATGTTGCCATACTACTGCTGCTGCTAAATCCTTCTCCTTTCCTGGCACCGAATGAAATATTTTCGTATGCTCCAGAGTGTACGAACCGTAATGATCTGCCAAGTCAAATATGTAATACATGACAATTAAAGTGCCACCAAGATAAATGAACAAAAGGATCCACGCAAATCTCTGTCTGAAGTTCATTCTAATACGTGGAAGCATCACACCATGAAGCATGTATAATCCTCTTCTACAAAAACGAAAGCCATATCCTTTATAGCAATTTGTATTTTCTCCACGTACACGTAATTCCTACGCCTCAGCAGGAACAACTACACGTTTATATAACAATTTTGTTCAACACTGCGTTAACACTAATTTAGCGTTAAATTGACGAGTTTCTTTCATCGTCACAGTCCATGCATCAAACATTACAGCCCTGCAAGCGGTTCGAATTTTGAGGTCTCGCGCTGCAGGTTTCAGCTGTTCAAATGGCTGCACTGTAGACGATCATACTTATGTGCTTGTTATGCATAAACTCAAAATTATTAACTCCTTTGAAGCTAAGCAACATATAATAATTTTCTATTGATACCAACGTAATCATAGACACATTATTCTAGTGCGTACTACTAATTTATGTTTCACTAGATGTGTAAATGACCGGAATGCCCTCATCAGGCGGCAAATAAAACACTGCGCAGACTATACTGTATTCGTCTCTCACAAAGTCACATCAAAAGCAACTGATAGGAGGTGTGGTTATTTGACGCGTATTCTGAATTTTTGGGGATGCTGTACGTTTGTAGACAATGAGTCAGGGTGGGGGAGGGGGCCGCTCACTACGACCCCATCCCATTCAGTGTTTCTGTTTATTATTTTGGAATGGATGCAACATCAAAATTTGGAATATAATATATATCCATACATTAAACACCTTGCGCCCCTCACTTTGTCTGAACATAATCCGGTGTTAATTATCACACTTCGCTTCCACCCATGATCTCAAGTACTTTACTAAACAACATTCATAGGTGATACATAGTAGATACTGCTCACAATCAGAATTTTCTCAATGAAACAGGAGTTTTAGAGTATGAGAATAAATGTACTGCTTTCCTTCAAATATTCCTATCTACACGAAAAACCTAGCAGAAATTATGAACCATTATTCAATTTAACGAAAATGTATGCATAATTCCCAATAGTACAGATTTCAAATACCTGAAAATTTAACACGTATGTACAAAAGCAAGTTACACAGTACTTAAAAATGTGTGCTTAAACTGAGTTGTAAATAACAACAGAACAGAGCTTGTAAGATACAAGCTCCAGTTGAGTAGATACAGCAGAAATACACAAAAGAGGACAGTAGTAGTAGGAATAGTAGTAGTGGTGGTAGTACTAGTAGTAGTTATAACAGCACTAGTACAGAAGTAGAACAATAGAAGTGGTAGATTAACAGTATGGTAAACAACTAGGACTAGCGGGTGTGTATCCAAGTATCTAAAAGCAGGCACTGTAAGAATCTGGGACTGTTTGGTTCACATTTTCTAGACTGAAATTTAGTGCTACTCTTCTTAGAACACTTTTCCAAGATGTCTTTCACAGTGTTCAAAGAAAATCCAAATTTCACAAACAAATTATCCAGTGGTCCACACATTTCTCAAACTTTTACATGTGACTGTCATTATATGCTACTGTTGTACAAAACTGCTTGTTAAAATAATGTTCATTACTTAAACAATAAACAGAGTTCGTGTAAGTAATATTATGGCTTTAAAAATTATGAATGAAAGGTCAGTTACTGTAAATTCACTTCAACCTTTAGCTGTATTAATAGTTGATAATCCCACCTGCAGTTCAGCCATAAGTCAGCAGTTTTACAAAAACAAACTATGAGTTGCAGAAATCAGAGATATAGTTGTGGCTCATTAAAAACAAAAAAGTCAATGTAAGGAAGCTGTGGTAGAACACTTTCCATCTGACATAACATGTGTGTACTTTATGTAGCATACACACAAAACATATTTCCATCAGAGGTGAAAATCACCATATTTACACAAATTTTACATTTACGTCCTAAAACTCAGTGCTTAAACTCATGTACAAAGTGCCACACCGAACCATGTCAAGCCCAACCAAGGCCTGCATTGCCAAATTCTCGTGTGTACGCCAAAGACACAACACAGCATAACATACAGTTATTAGTTCTAATCCGTGAACATTATGAGTCATTCGTTGTTCAGGCAAAATGGCAGACCACGTAGAGTAGAAGTCTAAAAGTGCAAGCTGTGTTCCATATGAGATAGGAAAAGTTATGATATCAAATTTAAGCCCACACTGAGTAACTATGCCGAGAAAACGAATAATTGGAATGCTGCAAGAAAGTTCAGGGTTGTGGAAGCAAACATAGAAGGGTCCAGCAAAGAAATCGGAAGCTGACAAACACAATTCCACCCAACAATCTTTCAGTGGCCCAGAGCATGGATGTTTCCAAGAATTTGAACGGGAAATTGCTGAGTTTGTGCAGATTTCATGGGGTGCAATAAAATATAAAGCATGGGAATTTGTCAAATCACACATAATGCAGCATCAGCTCATGGCCAGCACGAGTTCATGTGTGTGTGTGTGTGTGATGAACGGGAATGGGTTCTCCTCACAAAACTGCACTTTGCCAGAAATTAACATAGTTTGTGTGGATTATGGTGAAGGGAGGAAGTGCTGTTACACAACATGTTTTGAATAGACAAGCATGTCAAATTATAACAGGAGACAGAATTTTCACCAGCAGTCTGGGCTACAAGGTGCATCACACAGCACTGAAGACATTTTCAGAATTCTTAAACTGTCTTTCAGTATATAATTTTGGGACAAAGAAACTGAGACTGTCACACAGAATAATTCATAAACCTGGTGGGCCTAGAAACTGAGTGACATTGTATGGAATTTAAGTAATGCTTGGGCGACAAATAATAGACACATAGCCTGTTTTGAGTGCTTTGTGAGCCACCACACATATCTGAATTACTGGAGTAAATCAAAACCTATTATGTGTAACTCATATAACATGACTATAAAATTTGGATTTTATTAAATTTCTAATACAAGTCACATCATTCCAAGCATAGATTGCTTTTGCCCCTATCACCTGCCCGTAAGTTAAAAGAAAGTCTCTAAAGCTAATGAGACTCAATTCAAGACACACCATACTGGTTATTTTGTGATCATTTTATACTCATACTGATTGAATGTGAAATGTTGATGCTTAATTTCTTTTAATCCAGAAGACATTTTTCCATTCACTCTAACCAGCTGGATACCCCTTTTCTTTGTCCTTCCCAAAGGGCCCGTCTGCAAACGCACCAGATGCACCACAGCCTTAGGCTCATTGTGCAGCCCTACGTTATTCTTCAAGCACAGGCTCATCCCAGCATCTGTTACAGAGACACAGGTCACACCACACTTGCATCTTTTGGTCCTACCAAGAACTTTCCAAAGAAATTATAATGCTTGCAAGCCAAGGTCTCACAACAGCAAATAATATTGTACATATTTTCAGCCTCCATCTGGTAAAATCTGCACCCTGGGCTACCATCAAACAGGTCCCTAACATTCAGGTGCTTCTTTCATGAGCATGGCCCATCTCAGCTGATACCTGCTTAACTTAAGCAGGACCTCTGCTCTTTTCCTACATGAACCACAAATAAAAAGTTTACCATATCTACGACCTGATAAATTTTCCCAAGCAAAATAATATTGAATCTCAGTCCAGTTCTTAAATGCGTCTCACTCTGAACACCCAGGTATTCCAAGAGCCAGCTCTGGGCCAAGTAACAGTAACAGTGGACCTTGCTTAGCAAGTTTGTTAGCCTTTTCATTGCCTGGGATGCCACACTGCCCCAGCACCCACGAGGGCAACCTCATTCCAGCTGGCGAGCACCGACACAGTATCCAGGCATTCTGCAATCAGTCTTGAAGTCACTCTTGGGCCACTAAACACCTTAAGTGTGGCCTAGCTACAAGAAAAGATAAGGATCCACTTATGTCTATAAGCCCTTCTTATATTTCATATGCATTGTAAAATGGCATATATTTCAGTTTAAAAAACCATGCCATATTTATCCGGATGGAAACTTCAGCTTCTCCCTGGTCTTTTACCATATATACCAGCCCCTGCCCCTGAATCAGTACTAGATCTGTCAGTAAACCAGATCAGAATGTCCTCAGGAAATATAGGGTCTTCATTTTTCCAGTACACCTGGTCAATTTAGCCATGAAGTTTTTGGCATGGTAATAAACTTCATAATGTAGTCTGACCACACGTCAAGCAAACATTCATCCACATTTTTCCAGATGGTTGTACTGACACTGTTCTATGAACACTGGGTTGCTTGAATATTTGCAGCCTATAGAGTGCCACCCTCACCTTTGTCACAATCAACAGATCTAGAGGAGTCAGATTTAGCAGCATATCCATTGCTGCAGTAGGGGTCGATTTCATAGCCCCAGTAACAAGTAGGCACTCCATTCTTTAAATCCTGCCTAGTTGAATTTTGGTGCTTCTTTAATGTTGGATCACCAAACCAAGGTTGCATAGAGAATGGGTCTAATTACCCTAGTATTAAGCCAAAGCACCATAGTAGGTCCAAGACGCCATTTCTCACCATACACGCGTCTAGTCACTGCAAAGGTGGTTTCTGCTTTTCTAATTATTTTCTGCAATTGTTGGGTCCAGCTAAGTCTGGAGCCTAAAATCACCCCCCAAATACTTAACCTTCCCCAGCATTTTAAGTTCCTTGCCATGAAGTGTAACAGTCCTAAACTCTCTATATTCCTTTTGTTGGTAAAGGGAACAATAACTGTTTTGTGAGGGCTAATGACAATATCAACCCCATAGCCCAATATGCTGAAGCCTAGGCAACTGGCTTCAACCAGATGCTTGTTAACAACTACACTCCACAAAAGCAGAAACACAGCCCCTCTTCAAAACACCCTTCTACAACTTGGGCAGCTATGCTGCCACCTATAATACAGTCAGCTTTCAAGCATAGACACAACCTATCTACAAGAGGTTTCCTCATGTCCATGCTCTCTGGCAGCTGTAGTAATGGTATTAAGGAGGTATTGTCATATGCCCCTTCAATATCCAAGAAGATACCCAACACAGCCCCCTTATAGCACAAGAGGACTTTTCCAGTCTTCATACAAGCTGGAAAAGTGCTGTTTCTGTACACATACAAACTCTATAGGCATACTGGTTCTGGTTAAGTGGGTTTTTAGCCAAGACACCATCCCTGATATGTCTATCAAACAACTTCTCAAGTGTCTTGAGAAAGACATGAGACTGATAGCTCTCAGGAACTTCACCTGGGACAAAGGTTTCCCAGATTGAGGTACGGATGTGCCTCTTACTTTGACTGTATGCCCATTCCAGGTAGCCACTTTAATTTCACTACACTCACCTGTAGCAGTTGTTAAGACATTACAATTATTGAGACACCCTTAATTTGTTGGCTTTGCAGTTAAAAGAAAGAAAATAAGAAAAAGGCACCCTGAATCTTTAATTGCAACAGAAAGTATAAAGTGCCATGCATGATTAATAATAACACTCTTAAAATTAAAACTGGATATGGTATAAAATCTGGCTATTGGTGGCCTATTGCTCCCTGCACGTTTTCCTTGTTCCCCCTGGTACACTTAAATAACAAAAAAACTTGCTACATACAGTATGACTAGAATGGTTTACTAGCCTGTACTAACTTGTGCAAGCTTTGAACTGTGCTTGCAGTATGAAAGATTCTATGAGTATACTTGATTAAAATACTTTGTAATTTTATTTCATGACACTTACACTGACACTAACTACCATACTTCAGTATAAGATAATCAAGAGTAAAGCGAACAGAAAATCAAATACCACAAATCCACACAAGATATTTATTACAACAGCATGCTTTAAATTAGATAAAGTAAAATATACAATAAAGGAAACACTTGTAATAATGTGGAGTCAGACTTTAAAAAATCACAAATGAAACCAGCTGTCCGCCCATTCTAAGTGTTATATCTTCACTATCTGAGCACTGACATTAACATCTCCTTTTATACAAGACACTTCCAGACGGGCAAAGTTACCACCAACCAAACCTTTGGCCAATCGTTCAGGGTTAACAACTACACAGCCGTTCAAGTTCTGTAACAGATACACAAGACAATTAAAGAATATGGCACGAAAAGCTTACAGAAGTAAATAAGCTTATATCCAAACATCTAAAATAAGTCTACGGCACAAACAGATTACCACAAAAACTTATAACTTTTTATTTACATAATTCAAAAATCATTTGTGATCGTCCTCGAAGTAGTCCCCTCGCAAGTTTAAACACAGCTGCATAAGATGCCGCCACTGTTCAAAGCAATGGTGCAGATCATTTTCTTTAAGACTGTTCAGGAGCTACGCCATTTTTCTTTCACGTCTTCTACCGACACAAAATGGGTTCCCTTTGAGGATGGACTTGATCTTTGGAAAAAGGAAGACGTCGCAGGGAGCAAGGTCAGGAGAATAAGGGGGGTGAGCAAGCACAGCTATGTTTTTACTGGTTAACAACTGCTTTACAAGTCAAGCATTATGGGATGGCGTTGTTCCAATGTAAAATCCACCTGTTTCTCCAAAATCCTGACTGTTTCGTTCTCACCCTTTCATGCAATTTAGTCAAACTGCAATATGATAGTGCTGATTGAGAGTCTGGCCTCTGGGAACACACACAGTCCTCACAAAACCCTTGATATTGAAGAAAACAATCAGCTTGGCCTTGAACCTCCAAAGACTCATGCGACCTTTTTTTTTTGCTCTTAGAGATTTCAGCGACTTCCTGTGCATTGATGGTCATTTTGTTTCCGGGTCATACGTAAATATCCAAGTTTCATCACAAGTAATTACCGATTCAACAAATTCGGTTTGTTCTCAGTGTGTTGGAAAAGGTAAGAACAGGTTTCCTTTGAAAGTTCTTCTTGTTCAGCTGACGACATTTTTGGAACCATTTTTGCAGACCTTTTTCATGTTCAATTCTTTTGTTAAAATGTGTTGAACACTTTCCCTGTCTAAATTAACCACCTCAGCTATTGCTCGAACATCCAGCCTACAGTCTTTTCGAAGCACATCTTGCACTTTCTCAGTGTTGTTAGCAGTAACTGACGTGTGTGGATAACCTGGGTGGTCATGATCTCTCACACTTTCCCTGCCACCCGAAAATCGTTTATGCCATTCAAAAATGCGTGCACGAGACATACAATCTTTATCGTTAGCCTCAGTCAATAACCGAACAGTCTGACCAGAAACTTGATGCTTACTTGTTGCTCACTCTTTGAATTGGCCATTTTCCGACAGAGTACAATGTGTCTGTACTAAAACCCTCGTCCATCACTACTGAGTAAAGCAAATAGGATGAAACTTGTCACACTGTCAGCACATGCTCAACCTCAAACACTGTCTGTTTACTCTTTTCCTGCCACTGTTGGTTCCCGACTTATAGTCAGTCTCGTTATTTTTGTGTCAGACCTCGTACTTCAAGACACCTCAGGCCTTGGTATGTTGTCATTAAAAATATGTTAGGAAAACACAATCTTCTAAATACTTTGGAACAGCCTTGTGGATGATTATTACTATATAATTTGTCTTGGCATTTAGAGTGGAACTGTAACAGAGTAAGTACGGTTTACATCAAGAATTTCATTACAGGAACAGAAATGACTGACATAATATATTTCTTAGTGTAACTATCTTGCATAAAATGAGGGCTCTCTGGCATGATTTCGAGTAATTCCTAAACTGCCATAATTTCTTCCCGTACCAGTTTGCACCAACAGTACTTGCAGTTTCCCTTCCCAAGCTATTCACAGCAGACAGTGAATAATAAATGTCCACATTAAAGTGCCTCCGAAGTTAGGAGACAAGGTTATGTATTTCAATCGCATTCAGGCATTAGTACCTCAGAGAACAAGTACTTCAAGAATTTTACAAATTCGCATTACACTAACGGTGAAATTTACTTTAAAATCCAATCATCATGGCTTTTAAGTGTTACATGACACTGTCAACTGCAAAGATTATATAGTGCCGATGACATAAAGGAATACGGCACACTGGTGGAATGATAATGAGGGTGTTCGGCTGAAGTATTTGCATTCAGTAACATGGCCAGTGACTGACTGCCTGATCCATGGCATGACCCATTCAACATAATAAACATGCAAAACAGAAGTGTAAGGCAATAAGAGTGTTTCTTTCGTACATGAACAACACCAGTCATTTACAGTGCATTTACCGAAGACATAATAAAAACAGAGAACATGAGTGGCTGTGACATAACAATAAAAAATGACAAAAAACTGTGCATGTCTCAAATATGCAAAATACGTTGTCACAACTTCAACGCCCAATCCTGTCATTTGATCAGAAAATGTGTCCTGTTGACAAACTATATGATATAAATTTGGACCACATTAACTAATTCAGATTGACATGGAAAAGAGATAAACATGCAACGATGTCATTTCCATGCATACCTCCTTGGGAGTGACTTGGCTCTGCAACAGGAAGCTGCCTTCCACCTGCCTGAGTGACAGGCGGGAAGCAGAAGTTACATTACATTAAATATGACTGGAAAAATGGGGAAAGGAAAAAATTACAATTTCAAATCACAGAACAGTGGAAGACTGACATGAATTTTATGCTGCCTGATAGTAATTCACCTTGATAAAGCAACGAAGGTCTGATGGCAAAATTAGGATGTGTGGTGTAACTTCAAGCAACGCATATCTTGCCCACAACTCTAGATCAAGGTTCATTTCTTCTGCTGGTGGATACAGAGGATAGAAGCTCTGCTGGCATAAGATGTGGGCTGCAATGCGCCCCAACGTGTCAGAACCCAGCCTCACCCTGAAAAACATATTCAGATGACTAAACAAACAATTTATCACAAGTAAAATCACCAACAAAATGCACTGTATTTTTTACACTTATTCTGTCTTACCCCGACATGTTTCGGCGTAGCATGACGCCATCTTCAGGGAGATCGTGCAGATTTAAGACACTATTCACTCGGGCGATGTTTACATACAATATTAAAAGAAGTGGTTGCTAAAAACATAACATATAAACATACTCAGTAGTTTTTCAGTTTGTTAAAATTTGGTAAGAGCTGGTAAAATGGTAGTACACAACATCATGATCAAAGGCAATACCACACTTTCACTGTTCATGCCGTGGCACACTGTTAAATAGTCAAAGAGGCTGATAAAATGTAACAAGGCGCACTGTTACATAGTCTTAAAATTGGTGAAATGTAGTACATAACGTTAATAATGAAAGGCACAATCACGATTCACTAATCATGCTGTGACACATTGCTAAATAGCCGATTCGTGCAGTCGTCAAGAGATGGTTACCAAGCCATGTGAATGTGCAGGCGTTGAGTGTGATGAATTAACTTCTGTGTTGAGCTCCTGTTACGTAGTGTGTGCTGAGCCAACTGTGTTACGTGTGTAAGACAGAATAAGTGTAAAAAATACAGTGCATTTTGTTGGTGATTTTACTTGTGATACAAAAGAATGCACGGTGAGAACAAAGTGGAAAAAAAAATTTATATACATTCATGACATTCTGAATTTGTCAGTCACCTAACATATCTTCACTGCCTCACTTCAAAAGCCTGAAAATGAAATATGTATCATTTCTAGAAACATCTGATGAATCATGTGTGAAATGGGATGTTGCAATGGAGGGCCAAAGGCCAATGCAGAGGAAAAAAGGGCAGATTATGGCCTGTATTCTTATAAATTAATTCACCACACATAATACAGGTCAAACACATTTGCTTCCATACTTGCACAGTTCTTACAGATGTGTTCACATTCCTGAGAAGCACCTATTAAAACAAATCTTTCCAGCCCTATACATGAAACATGACAATTCCTGAACAGATTTTAATGAAAACTGATACTGCCAAAGTATTACTAAAAGTCAGCTAAGCCACTTACATTTTCATTCAGAATGTACAGTGCCAGTGACCCAGTACCATGAACACTTACTTACATTCATGCACACATCTACAGTGAAAATAACTAACTTTATCAGCACAAAAATGTTACAAACAAAAATTATAAACATACATCTTATCTCTTACACAATTTTTCTGGTAACATGGATGTCCAGCTCTTCACAAACTGAACACATGTTGTATTTGATTTGGTCCTACTCTTCTACTGTCAATCCAAAACTAAATACAGTGGAACCTCGATGCATTGTTCCTGTTACTATCGCTTTCCCGCAAATTTCGTCTGTCTTGTCTGGTCCCGGAGTTAGCCCCATATAAATAACACTATTATTCCTGCCTCCATCGTTCCTCGAACCATCGTTTTATCGCGCTGAATGCTGAAAAATCACGGTCCTGATGCAACAGTTTCCCACATTGATCGTTTTTAGAAAATTGAAACGATGATTTAGTAACTTATGAGGGGTGAATGCGTGATGACCTTCAATTAGTTAAAAAAATTGAGGGTGCGCACGTCTGCCATGCTTCCTTAACGCTGCCCCTGGCTGCAACTGCAGATCGTATCTCCAGCCTTTTCTTTCAGGCTACAGCAGCAGTTCAGTGTTTTACTCCCACTCTCTTCATTCCCCGCATTTCCCTTATCAAACAGCTGCATTCCACGTAACACAGCAGACCATCGAATATTGTTTTCGAAAAGCTGGCTACGGGCGTGGACAACTCTCAGGTGTTAGTGACGTCGTAATGAGGAATGAAGATGACGATAATTTCAGCACGACTGGCAAAAGTTCAGTGGCACAGATAATGAGAAATTTCACAACTACGTCTCTGTGAACAGTCACCTGGCGACCAGGAATGTTAATACGGTGGAAGAGCTGTGCGAGAGCCATGTGGGAGCCACGCTGTTAGAAGGGGCAGAAGAGGAAGGGGAAGATACCGAACCCAAAGTTTTGCCAAACTTTGCCAAAGCGCACGAAGCGCTCATGAAAGTGAAGTCCTTTGTTTATGCGCACAGCAACAGTGATGGTGATTGTGATAGTGTTTTAAGCTTGGAGAGTTCATTCTTTGAACTTAGACGCAAAGTTTCTACAAAACAACTATAGAGTTTTTTCAGAAGAATTAGCAGTTTTAATGAAGAGTTGTATCTTGTAATTGCCAATAAATAGAAGTCATTAAATTTTTCTTATCTGTACTTTTTAATGGTTTCCCGAAAATATCGTTTTCCCATATTCGTTTTTGTTTTCCATCCCCTTCAAAAACAATGCATCGAGGTTTCACTGTACACATTTTATTCAAAAGATCCCTAAAAGGCCACGCTGATGTTTCTATGTTCCTTTTCTCTACCAATACTAAATCTGGTATGCACACAAACAGTTCACTCACTCAGATATTTCCTCTTTTCTCAAATGAAGCAATACATCTGTAGATGTCACACCCAATACAAGACCATGAATATCCACTAAACAAGGATCTGGAGCCAGAAAGAGTTTGGGATAATGCTTCCGTAGCACGAATGGTGGAACTGGAAACACTGAATCATGGTGAGCATCACGCCATGAAGGTATCATCAGCACCTGCGTATTCAGTCTGAAAGAAAAAACAAAGAATTGCTAGTAACAGACCAGGTCATACTTCTGAAGCAGGACTAGAGAAAAGGTGACTGTTAACAGCTGAAAACAGGCGAAATAAGAAAGCTGGAAACAGAGAAATTTTTAACAAGTGCTACAGAATTTGAAAAATACAATGTTATAACTCATATGAAGCAAATTTTCACATGTCTATTCTTGCATTTTACAGTTCTGCAGTCAAATTTGAGTCACACCATAAGATGCAATTTGGCTGATGGGTTAGCATACCAAGTTCATTAGCAGGCATCAAATTCTACTGGAGTCTGTACCTTTAGTATACTTCCTTCCTCAACATGTTTACTGCAACTGTGGCCATTGGTGCCTTACATGCGGCCTGAACACATTAGCCTTTAAGAGACAGGTTTAAATGCCCAGTGTATCTTGTGCCGGCCGGACTTTTCTCGCGTAGCGTGGCCCTTTAAATCTCCGAAATGCAGCGACTTAGGAAAAACCGTAATAAACACAGTTTTATCATTGTAAGTTCCAAATAAAAACTGGCTTTATAAAGAATTAATCTGTTTATATGTATACGAAGCTACGTTTAGTCATCTTCTATCGGTCTTAGTCTACATTTTTAAATATTTCTTCTACACTTTCTTTACTCCTGTTTTTACTGCATATCAGAATAATTTCTTCTACTTCAAAATGTGCCACAAATTTTTGACAAGATCTGTACTTTTCTTACAATTCTAGCCCTATGGGTTAGATTTTATGACCTCTTTCCAGTTGCATTTAGCGTCAAGTAAACAACAATTTCACCCTTCACAAGTTCTTTTGAATGCAAGATTCTTGGTGAAGAGAAACCATTTCTCTGTTGGAGGCTGGATTAGCAGGTGCCTGTTTGTGTTATTCGTGTTACAAGGGTCTACACAAACACTTCAAAAGGCATGGCTACGAACTCAAAGCTAAAAAGACTAAATAGAGACAATATTGTTGAATTGATACTTTATCCTGATTCCGACGATGTTGTTTCTGTCAGACTTGGAAACAGACAAAAAAGCTATTTTTTCACTTATTAGACCTGACCATTCTAAACAGCTTCCTTCTCTTGACTGCATGTGGGACTAAAATCACGCACAGAGACTTCCAACTTTGCCTTGTGCGGAATTTGACTGAAAGGGCTGGGAGCTTTCCTCGCCCACGTCAAAACCTGGGCAGGCCCTGTGTTTCATAGAAACAAGTTATACGGCTTGAAGTAAACTTCAGCAGCCACTGGCTATTTCCTTCCTCAAGACTGTATTGTTGAGCTTGTTCTGCACGAGGAATAAAAAAATGAGTAGAAATCAAGTGTAAGAAGTGTGATGTTGGACTGTGTCTTGGTGTTTTGAAGATTACCACACAAAATTGAATTTGTGATACATCAACACGTGACAGTGGTCTTCAGGAACGCAAAACATCTCAATGAAAAGGTATGTAACAAAAAATATTTATTCTGTGAAGTTTACTGCAGCGCGCTACCAAGCAAACGCATGGAGACCAGCATATGGCATGCTAGGCCATTCGCACTTACATTTTACAGACCAGCATATGGTCACTTAGGACGATAAAGGTTAAACACAAAACTTATGCAGATTACAGGAGATGCCAGAATTACTCTCTGTGAATGTAAGAAAATGTTCAATCCTAGCACCGAGTTCATGCAACTTCTCTTCAATTTAGCCTCAGCAAATCCCAGAACAGCAACCATGAACATGCTTACACATCACATACCAGCCAGCCCGTACCTTGCATCAAATGTTTTCAACCTCGGCACTTGGCTGTGTCATTTCCTGTGTCACTGTTACATACAACAAATGCACCAGAATTTGTGTTTATGTGCAGCAACCACGTGAAAAACAATTTTGCAAGAAAAGGAAAACATTCTGGTAGAATTTTATAGTTTTCACAGTGCATTTTTTATTATTATATAAACACAGATACCAAACAATGCACCTTCTTCATTTACACTTTTCAAAACACAGTTATACCCGACAAGTTTCAACGCTTATTATTGCGCCATCATCAGGGGTTATACCTGGTCTTCACATACAATCATACGGTTTGTGGTAGGCCTGAATAATATATCACGCACACACTGTTGGTAAAATGGCTTCACCAATGCCTGACTGTGAATTAATTGCACATTATAAAATTAAGAGATGTATATATCACAAATATTTGCACTAGTCTTTAGAAGCTTAAAATCCAATTACAATCCACTTGTAGTCAGTGTATATAGTATCACATTCATTGCATCATCACACTGGCTAAAAGTTCCTTGTATAAGTATACTATAGATTGTGTGCACTTGTCTTTAAATTTGTTCTAACATTTATCGGAGTTTTGTATAAATGTATAGACAATTCATTTGTTTTATAATATCCGGTGTTGTAGTATGTAGATCTGTTGTGTCCATATAAGGCAGTTGCGCTGACGTTCTGGTCTTGACAAAAAAACCCTACAGTTTATGGTAGGCCTGAATAGTATAGCACACACACTGCTAGGAAATGGAAATGGATTCACCAGTGTGTGTGTGTGTGTGTGTGTGTGTGTGTGTGTGTGTGTGTGTGTGTGTGTGTGTGTGTGTGTGTGTGTGTGTGTGTGATAACTCAACACTCAATATGGAGAAAGCATACAAACACAATGGAGCTATAATGGCATACATGATCAGTGACAGGCTAACAGCAGATCACCTGTGAAAGTCACCAGACGCTGTCACTGTGCAGGACATGAGCAACATCTTAAGTTTCCCTCCACTACCTTGTCTCTCCAAATTACAGCTACATAATGCCCACTATTTCTTATGCAGCTTACATTCTCAAGGGCTCCATGATACCATCAACAATCTTCTCGAAGAAGGCTTGAAAGGTTTCTGCAAGCATTCCTTCAACCACATGTGGATGTGAGGCATCAACAAATGGACCAATTAAAATGACCAAGTGTGGGTTATGTTCCTGAATATATTCCACTAAGTCCTCCAATGGTTGGTATGTCAAAGTATCAGACTGTGTGAATGGGCCAGCTGCCACAACAATCTGTAATGGACCTGAAACGGAAGTGCATAATGGCTAGAACAACACAGCAGTTATGTTTAGAATATGGAGACTGCAAACTGTATTGTAACAACACACTAGTAAAAAAAATGTAATGTGGCACTGGCTATAAGCAAGTTAATTATGCAAATGTAAAACACACAACAGGGCTGCCAATATATCACTCCTTGATCACATAAACCTGTTTACCATGTTCTATGGTTGATAGAGATGGTTTTGGTGGCAATGGCAAGGAAGCATCTGTGTATATTTGTTTAGCAGACAGTTTAGTTCCCAGTGGGTTCCCTCCTTCAACCACAATAACTTGTCCAGGAAATAATGAAAAATTTTCCACTTGTGATATATCCACGGGAACAGTCTTTCCAGTAATGCCTTCGATTATCACAGACTTAGCATTAAGACGCCCACTACCATCACAGCACACCCGACCAACGCTAACAAACTGGCTCTGCAACAGAACCACCACAGCATGAGCACTTCTACCGTTAAGCTGTAAAACATGTAACGTGAAATGAGAACAACAGTCTTCACAACTTATATAATGCATTATTAACTTATTGTAAATTAGGCTACATGTTTCAGCCCTATAGGACCATCATCATGCCTATGTACAAGAAACGATGTATGGATAAATAAAGCCTTTGAGATCTCTAAGAACAGGCAACTGCACAAGCACGTATTTCATTTAAGTGTGTTAAGACTGCAACAGTCTGAGAATTATTTAACCTATTTAACGTTTGCAAATTGAAAATAATGACTATTATTTTAGACACTGTCCACTACCTTGGGTATTTGCAAACTTTTTTTAGTAAATGGATGTTCCCCTCATCTGCCCAGCAGGCTTTCTTGAAAAAAATTAGTATCACTGGACACCAAAGTCTAAATTCAAGTCACGGTGCAATAGACACCTCGTTTGTTTAGTCAATCAGCCCACCTTGGTGTCAAGTAGCATCTGGTTCCTGACCACAATTCAAGCCTTAAAATGGATCATTACATCCACAGTCCTGGACATTGACAGAAGTTTCAACACTGCATATGTTGTAAACATCAAATATTAGACTGAGGTAAGAACATAAAAATTACACATACAACACACAGTAACAAAACTCAAATCACCATGCAGGTAGACGTAAAAAAATCCATCAGGTACTACAAACACAAAATGGTGTCTGGAGTGCCTGATAGATAATATGGCAATAATAATGAAATGGTGATAGACAAAATACCCACTACACAGGATACCACACTGATCAGTATGGTGCACACAAGAAAACATCACACTAAAGAACCAGAAAACAGTGAACCAGTAAACCAAGAAGCCCTGTAACTCATTGATGAAGAGAATCCAACTGGAGAAACTTACAGACCAGACTGGCTTATAAGATTGGTCATACAGACAAACTATTGCTACATACATTTGACAGTGAAACTCTCTTAAGACACTTTTGAAAATTCCAACAAAATCTGAATTCTTAAGTGGGAAATGTCTTCAAAGGGCAGGAACAAAAAGTTTTCTCTTTTTTATTTTTTGGTGAACTTATTACATATGTATGCTGATTTTGTATAATCTGCAGCTGTCTTAACACAGCTCACCTGTATCTGACAATCTACCCATTCTGTCTGTAACCTTTCATTCAGTTTTATTTCCACCTTTACCTACAGTGTCACTGACTTTTCATTCACAAGTTCACACACTTCATTCCATATGTTTACGGGCAGGGTTTGCTATTAGGTAGGCCATAAGGGGCTATCAATAGTTCCAGTCACATTCACTAACTCTGCAGTGTCTTAAATTTATTTTCTGGAATTGCTGATGTAACTTATCCGCACAGTCGTCAGAAATTTTTCAGTCATGCTACACCATGACACAATTATATTGCCACCAATAAATTGATGTTTAAACAAGTCGTGTGCAAGCACCCATGCATCTGGCATCAGACTCCTGTCCCCCTAGCACTGTGGGTTCCACCTCCACATGGCTTCTGCACCAGCAAGGTGGAACCCCAGGTTGCATCGTGCGCCTGAACTTCTTCAAATGTTATTGGCTGCCCGAGTTCCCTCCTAGTGCTGGCCAGTTTAAGCAGCAAGTCAAATTCCACATGCCAGCGTTGCGAAATGCAGGCTCATGCATGTCACGGTACAGCTGAAATAGGCTTTCCGAACCCCCAGTACAATCCTTCAGTTGTTGTGATGGAAGAGCAACAGATACCGAGTAGTGGGAACAGTCTCTGCATTGCTGCAGAAATATAACACACCGTGTGCTGTGAGGTTGCATCATTCTGCTGTGAAACTTGCAGAAATGACCTTGGAGCTTAACCCATATAAACTGACTGTGCCATCTGAATGCTGTATTTTGAAAACAGAATGAATGGGAACTAAGGAAAATTGTTTAAGATCTTGATACATAAAACAAATTAAGCAGGTAAAGAATTGTTTCGTCATCAACTTTTGTTACTTCTTAGGTAGGAAATTTCGTTATGTGGGGACATATTAAAAGTACAACATGTGATGTTAATCAAATGGGAGACGTTTGGTACTTTGTTATCCTGACATCTCAGGCAGGAAAATATCTCAACCAGGGATGTCTTATGCAACTTTCACTGTATATCCCAACTAAGTGCCCTTCATCATACACCAAGTTTGGCTAGTTATCTTTTTTTAACCCCTACTTCAGATTATTTCTGTCCTCCTGTAAGGCACACCCTAGTCAGTGATCTTCCCACTTATAGGTTGTTACATGGTGTAGACTGGTATATTATTGATGTTTGAGGACAGTGTATCAGTTTTGTCTTCAAGGGTCAAGATGTCCAACACCCTTGAAGACAATGCGCAACCTTCAAGAGCAAAGATCTCAACTGCACCACAGTGAGAGTCTAAAATCTCACACTCTAAGACTACCTGTTTCCCCAATGAAGCAGCTCTTGCCATGTTCACAGGCACTGCTGGGGATACAGTGCCTTAGATCCAGAATACCCCAATCTGTCCGTTATTCATAAGTATGACCAATCTGATAAGCCAGTATAGTGTGACATTTCTCTCATTTGGCTTCCATTCATCAGTTCATCACCTCAGCAGCCACCAGGTCCTAATTCTGTCACCCTGAAGACGGAAGAAGCACATCCCTCCAAAACAGCAGAACACCAATTTCACACAGTGTAATAACCCCTGAGGCTATCACTGGAGTAACTACTCAGGTCCAAGCAGGGTAATAATACTAGTCTTAGACAGCTCTGCTGCCAATTAAACTAAATTATCACACATCATATTAACAAACAGCCACAGAAGATTTACAATCATTGTTTTACACATACAGGAACTTCGATAAGCGCCCATGAAACATACTACATTGTTCAAACTGAATGATTGAACAGCCTTTCCCCACATTACATACACTTTTTGCCACCCATACACTGATTACCTGGTGAGGGCGATCTACTGTCTGGGGCTCCTGTAATGAAAACTTTCTGACTATCTCTTGTCCTAAGTGATGAACAATTTCACCCAAAATCTGAGCCATGTCTCGCAACTGGTTGAACATATAACAAGTACTGGCTTGCATGTGTGAAGATGGTAGCTGTATGACTGGCTGAAACTGCATACTGTGTACATGCCAGTCTGCTGTCTTACTCTTCTCACCATACATGCACACTGCATCACCCCTGTTGGTGCGAGCCCTGTATTTGCTGGATGGTGTCGCACTGCCAACAAGAATTACTCACAATCAGCATTTGAAATGGGAGTTGGAACGATAAATGTTCTGCAAAATGCATCAATATGAAAAACAGTAAAAGAACAATTCAGTTTTTGTAATTCTTTAATATAAAAATGCCTGTCTTCACATACGCAGTGGGCGAGAAGCTGGCAGGGGAGAAGACTGCTCTGGGGCTGCGGCCATGTACGGGCCTAGCGTCAGGTGTGTGGTCATCTGCCGCCCCTTTGGTCTGCAATAAAAATATCAGTTATGTCTTAAACAAACAATTTGTCATCATCAAAGTAGGAACATACAATAGTCTTGATTTAAATATAACATATTCATCAGAAAACTGTAAGTCCATTTTGATATCAGAATACACCCACGCCACTAAAACAAAACTCTGATTCTTCAGTCGCAGCTGTTAAACACCATTCACAACTTACACACATTTGTTTGTACATCTGTCCCATTTTTACCCACACTTTTACAGCGCTGTGCAGGATGGTACCCACATCCCCGGATAATACACACCATAATCTCCTCCAAACTCTGCACAAATGAAATAATCAGCGACAATGTATGGATATTCAGACTCAAACAGTACACTAGGAATACAGCCTAAAACATGCTATTAGAAATGTCCCTGCAAAACATGCCCCACTGTTATGACACTTGCGACAAGCAGACGCCAATGGCGTCCATCTGTGGCAGTCCATACCACTGCCACTACACTGCTACATTCACTATCAACAGACACTACATACATCATCAGCGCCTCTCTTATTACCTCTGTACCACACTTCAGTTAAACTTGAGCTACATTATCAAAAAACTGGTGCAACATGTGAAATAACTCTTGTACACTTTAAGAACACTACTACATCACTATGAAACAACAAACTTGCTGTTACAGATCTGTGCGAACAACATTATTTTGACACACACAGTCTGTAATTTCCATGGCTACTGTCAGCACCACACATTCTACCTTATGCACCGACTTCATGCAAGTATTATGGCTGAAGCGAATAATAGGGCTATGACAAAAAGCCTGAATTATTAAAAACAACCAGAAGGGAATACGACATTATCATCAATTATTGGCAAATGGTGGATTATTCACTTCTGCTAGCTGTTACTAATAGTAATCAGCAATTATTCCAAACCATCAGAAATAAATTACAGTTGAACTCGGTTATAACAGCATCGAAGGGACCAAATAAATTGTGTCATTATAAACGAGTGCCGCTCTAAGCCAGGTGTATGGTAAAAGTGAAGGAAAAATATTTCAACAAAATACAGGCCTGCAGGCATCTTACTTGATGTTAAGGCTATGATCTAGTTCTAATTTAAATTACAATGAAAATTTAGAATAAAAATACTCTTCTATAATTGTAAATTTCTACACAGGTTTATGCTAAAAAATCCGTTAACTTAAAATTAAAACTTAGGAAGAACAGAAGTTATCACAAGAAACAAGATCACTCACTGGGACCCTGTCACTTCTCTCTTGCTTAAACCACTTAACCAGCACCTCAATGATGTCACTTCGTTCAAGCTCTCGAATTTGCTTTATTCTCAATCCATTCTGTTCAAATGCAGTAATGATTTTAGTTCGTTTTTCCAAACCATTTGGATCACAGAATTTACACGAGACCAAACTGCCAAAACACATCAACTTCGTTGATTTTCTATTTCTCCGATCACTTTAACATTTTCTTCAATGCTCAAGACCTTTTGTTGCTGACTGCAGCCATATTATCACTCTACCAGTCTCCTGTTAACTGCAGTAGAAGAAAAGTAGAGGGTAACTTTATATCAGAGGTTCATGATCTTATGTATGTCGTACTAAGCAAGGCAGAAAAACACGTGCCTTATGGGGAGTTTGTTGGTACCACTGAGTGTGTAACGTTATAGGTGACGTGTCACAATAACCAAGGATGTTATAACCAAGTTCAACTGTATATGCAATTGACAGTTATTCACATGTTATGTTCAGGTTCTGTTTAAAGACAAGTTTCACTGCATAAGGATAAAACAAGTCAGCCATGATAACTGATCAACTTAAGAAGAAGGATGACATTTCTTTTCACATAAAAATTTCAGTCATTCTGGAATGTAACTTTAACCTACTGGTGCTGGAATTAAATACCCAGTGTGACGTGCACCAGACCAAAATTTAAATGACAGCTGCATAAGGTACGCCAGTAAATGGCTGTCATCTATACCTGACATTCATCATTTTGTGCATCACACTGTGTGATGGGTATATGTGACAGGCACCAACAGTTAAGAACAAAAAATTCCGTCAAATACAGTATTCTTTAAAATGGTCTCCATGCAGGAGGCAGAGGAATATCAAGGTAACTGGCACTAAAAACTATAGTGATTATATAAGAAATATTTATAAAATAGTGAACATTTCAAAAAACAGATGTAAAATCATACTATGCTCAACACAATACACTCACGTCCCTACTAATGATTAACCCTACACAAATACAGGATGACTCATAAATACATATGATAATGTAAGCAACATGTTCTACTTCCAAAATCATGACAATTATGTACTTAGGAAAATATGGGTACAGACACTTTGTCAGACATATGCAACAATATCTCAACCAGCAGGTACACTGATATGCAGCATTTCTCCATTTGTGCAATCATAACAGTTCACAGGCACACCCCACATTCTTGTGTTGCTGAGAGACACAGTAAGCACCTAATAATTGATACTGGCCCAGCTGAGCTGAAGCATGTATGAGACTAATTAAACCCAAATTGGGCGTCTCCCTATAAACAGTGTACATAGTTGGTTTTCAATTTGTATAACTGAAGAAGAAATTATGTGCCACTATGCAGTGCTATAAAATGGGATAATTCTTTTGACAAATTAACTGTTAGGTTAATTGTGTAGAAAGAAGTATGCTATGAAGGTTCACCTGCTGTGTAACGTTATGCTGAAATGTATCCACAACTAGAGGTTCTGAATCCAAGGACGTTCATCTCACTTCCTATGGTCAATATGAGAAAACATTAACATGAGGATGCAGGAGTACCATTGTAGGAAAAACTGTGTATGCCACTGAATGATCCCCTCATGCTAGAAGCAGGCATGTGGCATCTCACTGCAAGTCTACTGCATGGAGTGTGCTGAACAAAGTTGCTTTATCAGTACCATGAACAGCCTATTCAAACTAGGCAAGCAGTAAGGGGATTTTCCCAAATGGCTGATCCAAGCCTTGGTCAAGTCCAGGTAAAAGATGAATGGCAATCATAACATACACACTATATAATTAAAGTTCACAATCAACTCATGAAGCACACTTCCAGCATAAATTTACAATTAATGTTTAGTGAGAAACAATCGGCAATCTCCTCAAAGGATCGTAAGTTACTGACTCAATGTCTGAGTCCTACTTACACTTTCAATTAAGAATTAGCCCATCTACTGGAGGATGTACCACTGGAAATACACCATATAGCTCAAATATGACAGTGATAACAATCATGTTACCTGTAATGAACACAGATGATGAACAAGACTGGTTCTGTGGCCCCCACTATCACCCAATTCACTCCTACTAACTTCTACCAAAAAGGCCCTCTGAACAAACATGCAGGGTGAGCTTAGGCATGATTGGGAGAGCTTGCAACAATAAAACACATAAATGGAATTCTTCTACATACCAGCAAGTCTTGCTCTCCCTGGGATCAGTCACACGTTCAAAGAACGCATTTTCAGCAATATCCATGAACATTCTGTAACCACTACAATGACTGTTGTGTTTGAACTTAATACATCTTATATATAAATGTAGCTCTAGAATGCTACTTGTCTCATTTGATTTCCCAGTGCTCCCTGTTAGAACATCTTAACATCAGTCTAAACAAAACAAATTTTTATCACACATAATTAAGAATCACCCTGTACATTGCATTAACTCACATTCCACTACAACTGATCAGCCAATCACGCAAGTGATGCAACAGAAAAAGAGATGTATCACATAAATAAGCTGTGTGATTTCGCAAGCCTGGTGGTGAAAGACACTGCCACAGCTAGCCATTTATTTCATGGACAAACCTTATGCCACACACTACTCTAACCACAATTATTACCTTCCAATACGTGACTCAAGACTCTTGTATGCTAAGATATAAAAGTGCAAACAATACACTTAGGCATACAGTATACTCCTAAATAGACTAGTGACAGTCACTGCATATTTTAACAGAATTTTACTCTTTCCAAACAACACCAACCACCACCACCACCACCACCACCACCACCACCACCACCACCCACCCACCCACCATGCCATTCCAAGGGCAAATCAGATACAACTCTGCATATGAAATGTCACAAAACACCAAAAACCTATACCCTCCACATAAACACATTTCCAGACAACACATTTCAAGATTCAGGATATAAAATACTCTCTGCAGACAATAAACCAACTCCCACGTTGATGCTGCAGATACTGATCACAGTAGACGAGTATGGATCTAGTCACGTATCAAACCACGTCATCCAGACCCAGACCCGCCAGCAGTAACCAGTTTCTCTTCAATACCTGGAGCCAAATGGTGCTATTGAACACATGATGATCCTAATATAACGTTCCCACACATCTGAACATGAAATAAACAATGCTGATGCTCATAAGGTACAATGGCATAATGATAAATGAATCAACAATACTGTGGAATGAGTTGCACAAGAAATTCAGAATTCAATCCAGACATTCTTACACTTTCCCTCAATCATCAGCTCAAGCCCACCATTCAACACAATCTCAGCACGGTTCAAACTCACCAATATTTTCACAATCTACCTCATGATATACATTTGAACAACTCGCTCCAACCATTTCTTGGTCTTCTTGGAGTAGCCTTTTCCAAGGTTTGCACACAAGACAATACTCATCCATACCGCAAGGAAGTGTGCTTTTTGAGCAGCTATGGTCAATGAGCTAATCACGAAATTCCTCCTCCATATCCTGACACCCAATTTAATGACGATCCATCCGAATGTTAACTTTCCATCTATGTCTCAAACAACCCTCTCCTTCACAGTTTTGGATGCACATCTCCATCACCTGCTCATGTTGAATTTTCTGCCCATCTCACAGAGATTGCATCACCTTAATAATACACAATAAAGTGTACAAATTATAAAGTTCATTTTGAAAGTCTCCTTAGCCTCCTGTTACTTCCACTCTCTCCAGCCAAAAATCTCCCCCAGCAACTTGACTCAAAAAACACTATGTTTTTCCCTTAGTACAAAACAGCAAGTTTCACACTAACATAAAACAGATACAATTAGATTTTAATCTTTAAACTTTAACTTCATTTTGAACAACCAAAAATAAAGCAGGCTTAGAAGATCACCATGCTGTTTCTTTTATCATCTTTATCTGAACTCCTTGTTTCGGCAGCTGACAGGAAGACAAAGGATTCTGAATCAAAAGCTAACAAGCATCCCTTGCATAAATATGTTTTATTACTAACAAAGCATCCCCTGCATAAATATGTTTTATTACTAACAAATGGCACTTTTCCATGAATGCAGAACCACTCCCACACGTTTCAGCTATTATTCGTAGCCATCTTAAGGCAGCAACAATATATAAGACACACACAGCTTTGTCAATTGTAAATGGTAAAATACATAATGCCAGTATCTCACTAGAACACCAATGTATGGCGGCAATGTTAAAAATGTTATATATTATTATATTATTATACAGGACTGCTGTCAAATTTTTGTGCATCCGAACATTTTAAAATACTAAATTCTCCTCCAAGCATAGTCGAGTAGTTAGTCATCTATATCATCAAACTGTGTACACTATGAACAATTACTCTGTACTGTATACATTACGAACAACTACTCTGTAGTGTGTACCTAGTACACAGTGGTTATTCATAGCGTACACAGTTTGAAAATTCACTATTTAAAGATATTTGGATGCACAAGATTTTAACAGCAATCCTACACAGTAGTAGTAGTAGTAGTAGTAGTAGTAGTAGTAGTAGTAGTAGTAGTAGTAGTAGCAGCAGCAGCAGCAGCAGCAGCAACAACAACAACAACAACAACACTTCATCATATCACATATATTTCCACATAATAAACACCCTTAAATCTGTGACTGCCAACATTCTGCTTCAGCACTGGAAACATGACAATTGTCCAGCAACACATCCCCTTACATAAGTGTACATCCTTTAGTTACTAAATTGTGCATAATGTCAGATTATTGTCTGACAAGCCATCGTATAGACCTTAATCACAATATAACAGGCCATACCTCGCTTCCCTTGATGAGTGTGGATCTAGTCACGATTGTTGCAACACATGCACCAGACCTACACCCACCAGGAGCCTCGAAGACCTTATCATGCAGATGCCAAGCCTGATCTTGATCATGACATGAGTATGTGATACACATCACCCATCAAGTGCCTTCTTACTGCACCATATCAGTTACTACATGCTCCTAACAGAGGCAACACATCAGATTTCCTGCAAACAGAAATGGTACCCATACACTGATAAACCGGAAACATTTCTAGTCCCCCCCCCCCAACCAACAGTGCATCACAATTTATAAGCACTTTCCCCTGAACAGGAAAACAAGAAACTGTGCAATTGAAACTAAAACTAAATCATTATTACTCTGTCAACTTTCCTATATTGTTATCTCTGTGAATACCATGAAGTCATACAAGGCAAGCACAGATACAGCTCCACCTATTCTTAACCTTGGTGCTAAGTAGAGGTCAGTGCTCAACTTCACACTGGGGCCACTTTACCCCTGGGGAAAGAACCCCCCACTACCCACTGGTCTGGTCATTTTGGAGATGAGAAAAATTTCTTGCCCCAGGGAATTAAACCACAGAATGTAAGATAAACACTTACTGCTTCCCAATTACATCTGGTCTTACCAGAAACAATGTAAGTACTGCCAAACAAACTGAAACAGCTGCACACAAGTGACATTTGCATTAACTACAGCAAAAATGGTATCTTACAAATGAGCCACTACAAAGACCCTGTTGCAACACTTATTGACAGTTTATATTTCACAGTGTTTAAAAACAGATCAGATTATATAACACTTAATGAACAGATTGGTGAAGCATACATTGAAGGGATGCAGAATGCAGATGTTGTCGCCTTCACTTTTTTACCCAGAGAAACTGAGGGAACTTCAGTTAGGATCAGGGCTGTGGAGTTAGTACACAAAACTTCTGACTCCGACTCCTCAATTTTTAAAACTCCGACTCCCACTCCTTCATAAAATCTCCAGATGTACTAATAATGGTAAACCTATAAGACATTTCATCATCATCACGTGAATCATCAGACTACTGTTTAGATTTCTAACCTATATTTAGGTATAAGTCTAATGGTTATTGCAGATATCAGGGTTCTGAATTTGGAGTATCTACTTAAGGTTTTAAATTAAAGTCGGAGTCGGTACATTTTTACCGACTCCACCTAAAATTCCTTCCGACTCCGACTTCATGACTCTGACTCCACAGCCCTGGTTAGGATAGCCATCTACAGGCCAGACTTTGAACACAGGACTTACTGCATAAAGTAGGAGTGCTGTGACTGTTGTAAAACAGTCAAAGTGCTTGTATACTCCACTGTGACATGTCCAAAAAGTTGAAAAGGCGAACTGCCCAAATCATCTGCAAACTACTTTCAATAAAATACAAAAGCAAGTGTAATCTTAAAACCACCTTGACTTTCATTGTTAACAGGACTCACTTCAACAAAACACAACTAACATTAAAAACCCACTTGTTTGAACACAAACTAGACACCATTAAGTTACACTAAGACAGAATGCGGGAAATGCAGACTGCTCCTTGTATTCTTAACCATGGCGATTTATCTCTTCTCCTAAGCATCAGGCCGGATCTCGGGCCCACCCAGCCTCCCACCCAGTAGGAACTGGAAGCTCTTTCCCCAGGGGTAATGCAGCCAGGGCGCGAGGCTGGCCACTCACCTCAATCTAGTGTTGAGGTTAAGAATTAGTGGCGCTTGCATCCACTCACACATAGGCCTCCATGGGGTGTGTAGGGACAACTTTATCTGTAATTCTTAACCACGGCACTATATCGATGCGAGTGGCCTGTTTGACGCTCCGGCCGCTTTACGCACTGGATCACAGACTGGGTGGATCCTAGTCAGTCTAAGCGCTTCGGAGAAAGGAAAAAATCTCTTGCCTCTGTGAGGAATTGAACCCAGATTCCTTGGTTTATACCGTGGCGTAGTCACTACACCAACACAGCCACCGAAGTTACAGCTTAAATGCGTATGTAACTTTTACAGCTATTTCATGCTTGTTTGTTGGGGAGCCTGTACTGACATACCTTTAATCATACAGGTTGTGCCACAAGAGATGTGATCATTTACGTCAGGCCTCAGCGATTTAAGCGCAGGTCAGTCACTCCATGGACGCGGCAACCTAGCAGAAAAGTTCTGCCAGTGACACCGCCTGACCCGATCTACAAACAACCCTACACCTCAACACGCAACGCCAAGCGTCCTTCTCTTGTCAAAGCCTCTACTGACCTTGGCTTCGTTTCGTCTCAACCTCTCACAAGACAACCCACGCCACGGCTCTCAACAGTTCGCAATACTTGAGAATCAATATAAAACTTGGCAACATCGCCAACAGAACTGGTTTTCCCCCCGCCCCCGTCTTTCTCCTCCAGGAGGCTGCTTTAGCTCGAGCATCTACCTTTTCATTTTCTTCCAACCCCCCTCCGGGCACATACAATATGGCGGCGGTACATCATTAAAACATTCCACATAATATTGTGGTCACAACACAAAATCTTACCTTTGCTTTGGGAGTAGAGTTGTATGCAGCCAGAATGTCATCGCCGTGGTCTTGATCCCTAATACCGGAGTTAAGGACATTCCCAGTAGTTACCAACACCACGCTGGCTTCTCAATACGAAAAATTCAACGGTCACTTCTTCCGCTTGACTTAGACATATGACGGTATTCCGTACAGATGAATACTGCGTGGGATGCAAGCATGGTACATGAAGTAACGAGCAATTCATTCGCCTGGATGGTCAAAGGAAAGTCTGTCAAGGTAGCTGAAACTGGATCCGAACACGACGCTCACGAAACGAAGTCCGACTAGCCACGTGCCGCCTCGCTCAGAACAATGCTTACAGCTACGTAATAAGCCAGTCTCAACCAGACGCAAAATACCTGTACTCTTTCGTTCAAAGGCTTCCGACTGGCAAATTCTTGAGCACAGGGCTAAGAAAAAATAACTACTACGAACGCTGAAGTTTTTCGCGTTACCGTCATCTGAAAACCTTTCTCTCTACGCGTATGTCCAAAAGAAAGGGCTAAAATAAAGAAAGAAAACACATCACATACAACTGTTTTTTAATTTCTTTGTTACGCTCGTCCTTTACAGGCGCCGGGACGGCATAGTCGGTATGACTACGGTACGGGGTGGACAGCAGGAATCATTCGATTTCCGTCAACGGTACGAATTTTTCTCTACTCCAAAACGTCCGGACTAGCTCTGGGTTTCACCCAGCCTCTACTCAATGGACACCGCGGGCGCTTTCCCTGGAGGTAACGCGGCCAAGGCATGAAACTGACCACTCACCTCCATCTATTGTTGGGGATGGGGCTGTTATCTCCACTCCTCCACATGCCTTAATGACGTGCACACGGACTTCACCTGTTCTTTTATACCATATGCTTGTTTTACGCATTAAAATCACCACACGAGTAAAACGAACTTAGGCTATCCGAATACTGTTCGTGATTTTCTTCAGGCCCGCCAAACGCTGCGACAGTACCCTAAAATTTGCCCAGACAACTGCACCTATTCCAACCCTACTATTGGTCACTAGTAACAAAACACAAATTACCTCGGCCAGTTTAATATTACATTCACAGTACTGGAGAACAACACCTTGAGTGTTTAAAACCGGTAAGCCCGACAATAACAAAGCACTACTGTCCACAATTTAAATTCCTCGCTCAGCAAACCTCTCAATAAACTATATTTATGCCTGAAGCGTCCACACCGATGTCAGATAGGCTGGCGGCCCTCCTAGTCGTAAGAATACCATGAAATAACTACGCTCGACACTGCAGGGTGTATGAACGTGCGAAGTTTGCATACAAAATTACTGACTCCTCAAATTCAAATTCCCCGATTACTAACTGTACAAATATTTATCAAATACTGTATACAAAGGATACGCAGACTCCTTGCCCGAATATATTACTAGCGTGTTCCCAAATGACCTTGACGACTGCTGGTGGGGTTGGGGCTGCAGCTCCTGCTTCTTGCCGAACTCTTTGCGTTCCATCTGAACGAGCGTATCCAGAGTGGGGTCGGCACCCCTCAGGTGCGACACGCTGAAGGCCATCCATACCTCCACCAATTCTTCCTCGTCTATACCGTTCGAGATGCATATTTCCTCACCTGCAATAAATAATACCCGTCCTAAATGCATCGACAATACATTGCTACACACTCCCTTGAATTACGCCTGCTGCAGCTACCTTAGCAGTTTCACAACCTCTGCAGCTGCCAACCGCGTTACTTTGTACTTACGCTGATTGAACAGTATCTTCTCTTCCATGATTTCAGGCTTCCGCCGCGAAGTTGATAAGAGCTACGCTCTTCTGGGATATTACGCGGCGTCCAGCGAAAATCCTTTACCGGCGTTTCGGGACCGATACGTTGTCCCGAAACGTCGGTAAAGGATTACCACTCCACGCTGCGTAATACCCCACAACAGCGCAGACATCATCATCTTCTCTTGGCTACTAAGCAAACACACAAGAATTCCGCTGCTACTCCAAAACGGAAGAAGATGTAACTCGGTGGGATCGTTACTACTTGCTAATACTTTCGTCCTCGCCAAAAAGCTGTCCAAGAAAACACGGAGTTCCCCGCACAACACGCATCTCCAGTATAAAATTTGAACATATGACGTCTACCGGTTTTCGAGTTGAGATGACACTGCAAAAAAGTAGCTTTGTTACGGCAGAAATCCCAACGCTTGCGGAAAAACTGCGTTGGGCATCAAATGTCCCTACTCTGGAATGTATGAAATATTTTTCGCTCCGACAGATATTTCACGAGTTACAACCGGCATGTATGCGAAAACATACGCGGGCCTTATGTACGGCGCCTGTTACTGTTTGACTTTTGATAGAAATTGACGTGTGTCGACAAACTGAGCTCCAAAGTATCTGACTACACAACAAATCGCTTGTTTTCCATCTGCTACACGTGGAAGGAGATGAAGCATTGTCGCGGTTTTGTTGCGTAGGGGCCAGCATTTCAGTATAATGCAGTTTGCCATCTAGTCCATGGGTTATCGTGCTGGATTCATCCGCTGAATGACCGACCGAGTCAGTTTAATCATTGCAACTGAACATAACATCACGGCGGAAGCCTGAAATCACGTTACCAATATGTGATTGGCATTAATTTCTGTCATTTAATACGTAAGCACAGGTTGCATACGTTAAGTCCGTCGGGCACGCCATAAAAAATTCAAGCATGTCTGTGCCCCCGCCCCCAATTTTAATTTCTGCACCAGTTGGCTGATTTACATACAACTACGTCCAAACATACGCCCCTGGTATGCGTTCCTAAGCTGTAATTTTTTATTTCCTACGGACGGCAACAACATGGCGGCAGCACGAACTTGTGATGAGGAAGCTACATTAGTGTCGCTTCGTTTCAGATCCTAAAATGACGCGTGATAAAAGATCTTGCTCCTTTTCTTAAGGCAATATTTTCGTAACACGGCAGATTGTGACAGCGGGTAAGCAGATAGATCACAAACGTACCTACACATTAGAGCACTCATTTTATCTCACAAATATCGTTTATTTCCGCGGTGCATGTGGGCGGTCAGCGGAGTAGGCGTCAATACAGTACGCGGGCCGAGACGAAAGCGCCAAACGATTAATAGTCGGATAAATAATGATCCCACATACAAAATATTGTAAGCAAAAAATTCTGAAGATGGCGACGATGCGAACCTATTAAGTTGTCTGACAAACTGTTATTTACAAAAATAAAATACTACTACTAATGTATGGAAGCTCGAAATGTATGCACCAGGGATGTGGACTTTCACGGTTAGGTCCATAATACCTGTCCAATGAATACCGAGATTATCTTGGTAGCTCAATCATTGTGTTGGTCACCCAGTCTTTGCTACCCCCTCAATAACGCAATAACAAACACAACAGACAAAATCTTTCCATTCCTCACATATTTTCTAACTCTTTTAGGTCCGCAGGCCCTGCTCCAATAATCGCAACTTATCTCTGTGTCTCCGTAATCATGTCGGTCATCGAAAGTCTTTGCTAGCCCTTCAATAACAGCATGACAATCACGAAATGCGATCTCTTTCCATTCCTTATAAGCAGTTTTAAAACTCTTTGTATTCCTGTTTTTCCTGGCTCCTGTGGGATGTTACGCCCCGTACATAGTTGCGACGTTTCGGGACAACCTATCGGTCCCATCTCCAAGGGTCTGCTGGACCCCTGAAGATGGGAGAAAAATTCAGTGTTATTTATTTTATGCTCATGAGCCAGCAGAAAGTGAGTAATTAAAATTTATCCGAAATATTCAGAATCAGCATATTATTATTATTATTATTATTATTATTCCTAGCCCCTTTAATTTGATTGTCTTAACTCTTGAAAGGTGAAATATTTACATTTAAAACTACATGATACATTTTTACCAGTTAAGAGAGCTTAACAAGTAACTACTTGTCTCAAAAATTTAAAACTTTGGACAGGAGTCCTAGTTTGACTTCAGAGCCACAAGTTGTTGCTTTTACTACACTGAAGATGACTGGCAGTGTACACATACTTTCACAGCACACATAAATGTAATTTCATTTATGCCAGTACGAAAAGTGCACCCTGCACCAGTTTTCACAGAACTCAAACAGAACTACATTTCCATCTCTTATACCAAACTTTACCATAACTAAACAAAAAATGTTGAAAGTGTCCACTTTCATGTAACCCATAGAAAACCAACCAACCAACAAACCAACCAACCAACCAACCAAGTTTCTGTACCAAACTCTATGTACATCATATGAAAAGTGTAGAAAACTCAGGAAAAATTTCATTCATGTCCTGAAGTAAAGTATGTTTTTGATTGCACATATTTTCACAAAACTCACATCTGCTCAATGACATCATATGGCAATGTTCTATACTGAACTCCACTCACATCATATCAAGAAATATGTAAATTATGAGGGTAAATTCAATTATGGCTTGAAATGAAATATGGCTGTCACTGCCCCAATTTTCACAAACTCACACTTGCTTGACAAGCTTTTGTGAAGAACTCATTTTTCTCAGTTTCATGCCAATCCAATGAAGAGTTCATGTGCTGATACAAATAGGTCACAGATGAAAAGTCACCAAACAGTTCTTTTTTTACTTCTTAAAGAGTGCCTAAAAAGGCATGAATATCAAACAAAATCGCACCCCCGCAAGAAAAGTGACACAACTCTAAAATTTTCAATTTTCAGACGTGGTCATTTTGTAGAAAATATTTTCTACAAAATCACCACATAATCTGAAAACTGAAAATTTTGGAGTTGTGACACTTTTCTTGCTGGGGTGCGAAATGATCACCATTAATACAATAAGCTTAAGGACAACACAGTTCTTCCAGTGCTACTACCCTTAATGCAGGCATCCTGTACTTTCACAAGCATTCACTACATCAACTGGGTTCTTCTCATTGTTTCAAAAAATTCATTAGCCACAATACCTGAAAATGTGTCAACAATATAACCTGCCTTTTATGTTTATGTACCACATCCCCCAGATTCACTAGCACATGTTACTTCAGTTCCGTGTAATTTGACATGTACTGTCACGCAAAATATAAACATTCACTTCCTTACCATTTCCCAGTGCATCAACCAGCATTAAAGCATCAACAAATTATTCGCTGTCTCAACTTAACCCAACAAACTTACATCAAATCTTTACCCTCTGAACTTCCTGCAAGTTTCACGTGTTCTCTATGATGTAGCAAAATAAAAGGTTTCATGTAGAGACCACATCCCTCCAACTGTGACCTAGTAACACCAAACTGAACTCCATGTTGGCCTTTCATATGTTACTTAAAGACGTGAATGAAGGTACAGGGGATCTCTAGTAAAGCCACTGAGCAATTGTGGATTCTCTGAAAATCAATGCAGTGGAAGCCATACATTACGTATGGCCATAAATGAAATTTTGCGAATATTTTCTACATTTTCGTCCTGTTTGAATAATAGTCAGTGAAGATGCCCACAAAAACTTACGGGTGATTGTGTTTCATAAAAATCAGCACAGTGAAAATCTTTCTTTACTTGGGGACATGAATGAATTCGTACCTACATGTTTCCACATTTATTGTCAATTTCAGTGACATATGGTATGACAGATCAGCACAGGATGCTGATGAGTTTCTGATTTTTGTGACACCAGCGCAGCGAAGACCACATTTTTCTTATGGGCATAAGTTACACTTATGCATGTACCATAAAACCATCAACCTTCTAAAATGACTTCATGAAGTTTGTGCACTGTCATGGAATACACCATTTGCAATCCTGTTCTGTTGGCACAGCTATCCTCATCACACTGGTTCAAAATTAGGGAACAAAATGTGGACTTCAGGCATATCACAGTTAAAAACATAATCTGCTCATGCCGTGACAGAGATTAGCTCAATCTAATGGACTCAAAATAGTGAGCCTCATATTTTTATGTTTTCCCTGTTCACAGAAGCAGAGCCAGCTTCTGAAAGTTGTCCTACACAAAAAAGACAAGATAAATGAAAAATAACAGCAAGGACAATGTTTACACAGTCATTTAACTTTAGTATGTATATTTCAACATAGAGGTTATGATAGATCCATCGCCAAATTTCAACTATCAACACATAAAGGACAACCATGTTCCAGCTCTCACATTCAAAAACACTATGATATGGAAGTTCTTAAGATAACCCACCCAATTATGCAGCTGTGCATACAACATGAACACTGGACTGTGTTATCTTTAGGACTGGTTTTCTGTTACATGGAGCCATTACTTATTCTTGAGTCTTTCTATATCCAGTGGATGAACCGCTGTATATGGAGCTTTTGGAATGCTATTAAAGCTGAAGTTTAAGTTGAAGGACAGCAAAGCTAAAAGCATGACTTCCAGTCCAACCAGCACACGCAGGTTACTAAGCATACCACACCATGCTGCCTGACCAGAATTTTGGGACTAAATGATCATGCAATACCGACACAAGCCAAAAACTAGATAATTAACCCCTTAAAGCCTTTAAATCAACCTGAATTACATTTAAAGAATGTTTGTATAGTACTGGCCACATTACAACAAGAACCATCAGTTAACACTAAACAGGGAAACAATCACTGACGAATCTGTTCCACTGAGATCACACTGCACCAACTGGTAAGCGGATCCTAACATTCTGAAGCAAGACAGTATCTTTATCTTCAAAGACTGAGAAGTACTGAGGACTTACAGACCCACAACAGTGTCATATCCCAGAAGAATGAAATCCTTAGCTACATCACTGTGAAAGTCCCCACAACTCACAATCCCTGTTTGTTCCAAGAACCATACAAAATAGCGAAATATACCCATCATGCAACGTGTGGATGTTCTGTATTTTAAATGTGGCCGTTCACAGAGTGACCACTAGACTTTACAGGGTTAAGGTCAACTACATGCATAACACAAGAGTAAAAATCAAGAAACACACAGCCACACTTTACAAAAACTATACTACATGCACATGGAAAAATAGTACCACAGCTCAATGTAACATATGAATAACAGGATATTCGTAATTTACAGAAATTCTAAATCAGTTTTAATTAGTTTTCCAAAACACTGCAGAATATGAGTAGAAATTTTTTCAATTCCATTTTTATGCAATTTAATTTGACTTTCATGTCATGCATTCTAATAAAGGGATATCAGGGCTCCTTCCCTAGTGAAATGCAGCAGAAGCGTGACGCCCACACGCATCTGATCTGAGTGGAGCTATACCTCCACTCCGCCTGCCCCCAAAACATGTCTTCATGCACACAGGAACAAATTTATCATCTTTTTACCTCATTTAACAGAATGGTTAATTACATGCAATGTTCTATAACTGAATGGATTCATCCCAAAATCTTAAAAGACATCTGAAAATAAACTACACATACTTATATATGTATGTGCTTCTGACTTTCACTCCACTATTGATAACTGTGGTATGGCATGATGGCAACCTGCATAATGAAGTATGTCCAAAAACCACAATGTGACCATACAAATATTGGCTCTGCTGTTATTTTCATGTACAAAACGGTATGCTACAGCTGCAATTAACGTAACTGACAAAGTTCAGCATACATATCGATTTATGATCAACTGTTTTCAAGCAGTTTAAATATACGACATTTTATCGCAACTGAAGGTTTATTACTGTGCTTGCAAGAACCTGCCACTTGCTCCTACCCACAGCCAGATAAATCAAGTCTACACTTTCCTACCCTATTCTTTAAGATAATTTTAATATTATCCTCTCATCTATGCCTAAGATTTCCAGGCAGCCTCTTTCCTTGAGGTTTCCACATCAAAACCCTGCAGGCAATTCTCTTCTCCCCCACGTGACACACACCATGCAATAATTGATGTACAAACCAGTCACACTGCTTAACAATTTTCCCAGTTTTATCACAGCAGGCATTCCAAAGAATGTAACTACTGGCATATTCCAACATGAGGAACTATGTCTGAAGGTACAGTTAAATCTGCTTCTACTACACAACATTTAAAATCAGTAACAGGTTAGGGGTTTTGACTTATCAAAATGACTACGAAGATGCACTGTTCTCTTTCCATGAAACCTTTGCAATATTACATAAATGGGTAACAATTACCTAATGCCACAGAAAAGTGGCACAACATATTTCTCTTCAACAACTTGGCTAAATTACTTTTCACCCAGTAACACTTTCTGATACCATTATTTCTTTAATTAAGGCAATATTTATAAGTGAATATGCAAACATAATCACAACACAGGCCTTCTTTTTAGTCTGTACCTTAGAGTATTATTGCCATAGAATATTATGGTTTCCAACAAACCAGCCACAGCAGGTCAGTCTTTAGCAAACACAAAGAGAACAACAAATGTAATCCATGAAGGTTTAAGCCTTCAGGTTTTGCATTAGTGACGCACTCACATCACCACTGTCAACATACTTTGGGTATCATACGCTGGCAGCTATAAAGCATGGCAACAATGATAGCACTGTTGCTACGGATACTGGAAATGCATATTCAACCTGAATTCCATTACATGTAAAAGACATACATGAGCACAAATAAAGTTTTATTATATTTGCACATTCACTTGTACTATATTCCTCCTTAAACATGTCTTTTACGATGCTGGTGAATAAATAAAGGAAAAGTTACTTTTGCCACCACTATACATTAGTTCCAAAGTTTGAAAATCTTGGTAGTGCTGGTCACAAAACAACTGCTCCTATAAATTAGAAACACATCCCAGTAGAGCTTCTGTCACGACACATATGTAACATACAGCATATAGCTTCATACATTAACCTCGGCAACTGACAGGGGTAAGCAGTCCACCTTCATGCCCCAAGACGCGTTACCCTCAGAGAAAGAGTACCCACTGAATACAAGCCTCAGTGGGCCTCGTTACCAGTTTGGATGCTTTGTAAGAGAGAAGAATCTCCTGTCCCTGTGGGAATCAAACACCGAATCCTTGGTCATCCAGTTCCTAAGATTGCCAACCATACCAACGTACGCTAGCTCCTGTATCACTTCAGTATAAATTTAAATACAATAAAAGCACGGTTACAAACATCCAAACTCGTGATTTAACTTCCAAATTACAGTCCTGCATTTTTTCAAGCAAATGTAATTATGATGCACAGTCAAGAAAGCAAGTCACATAAACGGCTTCACTTCGTACATAGATGTCACATACAAACTGGAAAGTAGTTAAAATCTCTCAGAAATGTCCATAAAGTAATCCGTGTACATTCAAAATAAATGTTTTCTCTCGAAGTTTGCATTTTTCAAATAAAGTCTGAACATCGCACATATGCAAAAAAAAATCGCCCTTCTCGCACGTGCTGCCAAACTACACGGCGTCAATGCCAGATCCCGCTCTGATAACGTCTACCTCAAACGTGTTTACTAGCAAGGACAATTAAAGCATCCTTCTAATTAAACTGTGTGCATGTAACGCATTACTGGGCGTACGTACATACGAACACACAAAAGTCTCAGTTACGTGATTAAACAATGTAGCCGTTACAGATACGATTTTATACTTGGCAATTACCAGTACGCTGCAGCACTCTTTAACGGTGATAAGAATCCTGAAACTTTGGAAAAACTCTCACGTGCTTTCACGGATAATTAAAATGTCTTATAACAACAAACTCACATTTGTTTATAACTTCCTCAGGTACATTATTAACACCAAGGCACGAAAACTGCTGTTTCAAAGTCTCCTTCCTCACCATCTTGGCGCTTCATGAAAACCCGCGAAAATGTATGCACAAAGCCGCGCATGACTTTGACCTTGACTTTCCATTGGTTAATGAATTTCAAGGTGCCACATGTACTATTTGAAATAAAGTTTGCTAGACATAATAGTCGGCTTACCTATAAGTTGAAAATAATAGCCAATTATCAGTGATATACTTAAAATGCTACATCTTGCACATTCATGCTTAAACACAACCCACCGTCACCGCCAACGCCAACATGACAAAGTGGTCACAAGCGTAGATGCGACCGAAGCATTCATTACACTGCGCAGACGCAACTGCCGGTGAGCTTAGCAAGAAAGACGTTGTATTCAGAATGTGGATATAGCGATTCCGTGAAAGAAGTCGAACCAGTATAAAAAATGGGCTGTAGTATATTGGCACAAAATACAAAGAAAGATTTGTGTACCTAAACATAATTATTGAAATTAACTTCAATGCCAGTTTACAATATAATATGAGATTTCTTTCGTCGTCACACGACACAGAAAAACTACAACTGGGAGTGTTTGCGCTCAATCAAGGGAAATATTGTTTAACGGCTAATAATGTTTATGTTCATTAGTGACGTAGCATCGTCAAATATTCGGTTCCTGGTTGGAACGGAAAAATTTGGTGAATTACCACATTTTTAAAAAAATATTGAATTAATTTTGAATACTGCCATAGAATGGGCTGAGTCATCACATTTATGAGTATGTTTAAAACTGGACGTAACGACTGCTTGTGAGCGGTACGTTTAATCATTCATCATGATTTCCAAATTCGCCGTCATAAATTAGTGCGCAGGTTCTTTGGGCTTTACGCGTTCACGCCACGGATGTCAAAATAGCCCTTTTTAATTTGGAGAATAACTTGTCTGAGTAATGCCCAAGATTAATTGCAGTACGTATCTGCAAAAAGACTCATTTTAATTTCCTTTATGAATTGAGGCACTTCAGTGACACAGGATGGTTTTTAAATGTAGTCTGTTCACAATGAAAAAACACAGTTTTTTTTTGGAAAATAAAGCATAGTACTTTTTATTCTGTCTGTTGTAATAAATGCCATCCCAGTTTGTAGCCACGAAATTAGCATCATAGGGAACCTGCAGCTTGATTACCACATTTGCAGTAGCCCACCCTTAGTCCCTGTTCCAATTCAAATGAATTATACCAAACCCACCCACCCTTTTTAAGCTCCTTTCCAATATCACTTTTCTTTTCACTTTTCATTCATTTATTTTCCATAGATCCTGCCGGGAATATAACTCGAGTGGATGTGGAAATCATCTAAGTTGACTTTATAACACACACAAAAACACAAAATGCAACAATACAAAAACAGAATACACAGTACAGTTGTAGTGTGCAAACATAGCAGTTGTCACAAAATATCACAATCTGTACATAACCAATTGCAAACTGTATACAATTAATTAAAATAATTAGTTAAATAGAATCATTACTAATAACCATATGTAAAAATATAAATCTAAAACAGTATTAGAAATTATATGTAGAAATATGAACCTAAGGCGGTATACAATTATTATTAATTATGATTAAAATATCGTCCCAGCAACACATGGGTCTTCCAGTTCATCTTCAGGTTTTCTCACCAAAACCTTGTGTGCAGCTCTTTTTTTTTTTCTGCTGCTTGCTACATGTACGTGCTGTACATCTCATTTGATTTTATCATTATAATAATAATGAGCAAGAAGCAGGAATTATGAAGCACCCCATTTTGCAGTTTTCTCCAACCTGTTGCTTATTCTTGCCTTAGATTCAAATATGGTCTGCATTTTGTAGTCAAAATCCTTGAGTCTGTTTTATTTCCTGAACATGGCAGGCTGATACACCCATATAAAACAAAATAAAATTTCATTTTTATATTTGCACTTTTGTTTCTTAGAAGACAGTAATACAAATCTTCCTGCATTTTAGTCCATCAGGCATTCTCTAAAGTTAATCTGCTATCAGCTTTTCCATAAATGTAATTTTTATTTGTTAGCGGCATTCCAAAATATCTGAAATTTGTCACTTTGTGAGTCTGAGTTTATCTTTTTATTATGATTTTGTTTTACATTCACATGATGAGACACAAATGTATCCTTGGTTTTCTCAGCATTTACTTTTACTGCTGTCCAACAGAACTTTCTGTTTTGCTCTTGTGCGAATGTTTTCAGTTTCTAACTTACCATAAACAGCATAGATCAGAAGTTGATGTATGCCACTGAATCAGGTGTGCACCCAGAATTTTTCCTTGGAGGGGCTGACCCTGAGGCTATCTATAATTTATGTGTGATTTTAAAAATTGTGTAATAAAATCATATTGTAAGTACAACATAACACTCTTTGCAACAACTAAAACTGAATGTTCCATGATTCAATCACAGTTTCCTATCTTCTTTTTTTTAATTTTATTCATTTATTTTTTAAAATTCTAATGTACTAGTCACCAGCCAAATTCACTGGCTGACTTTGGGTGAAGAGGAAATTACGTTAAATATTTTATATCATAATATCTACAATATCTGTGTTCTTTAAACTTCAGTTTTGGGGGTTTGGCGGGGGGGCTGCAGCCTGGCAGTCACCCCCCCCCCCCCCTCCCTGGGTGCACCCTTGTAGTGAATTCCTATCCCCTGGTATCCTTGTAGTGAATTCCTATCCCCTGGTATGCTTGTGTGTGTACATGTATAGTGTCAACCGAGTGACTGCTGTCTGCCTTGCCTAAAAGTGACTACAAACAAGAATTTTTGTAATGTGTGCAGAAACATCCCTTGTTTGGAAGCAAAGATTCCTGTTTTATGGTGCAGTGGGACTTGTTGAACAAGGTTTCATCTGTCCTGTTTGCAAGCAAATAACACAGTATTTGTTATATTGTTAAATGTGAATCCACATATAAAAATGCATCTTGTGTGAAAGAGTTGCAGACATTCCTATTTGCTCTTGAGATCTGTATCTACAAGTGAAATAGCCAGGATGATGATGTCTCCTGCAAGAGAACCCATTCTTCTAAAGATTACACACAGTGGGTCCCTGAACATGGGGACCGTTCATTTTGGTGGTAGTTTCATAATTATGTTAGTGGAGAACATTGTTCAAATTGTATTCAAATTATCTGAGGAAACTGGTTTACTGTGAAAGCAAAAGCAGCTTTTAATAGAGATTTTCACAGCTAATTGTTCCACTGGTTTGTTAACTGTACCAGATTCATCAGCTTGGTGGGAAGTGACATAGTTGGCAGTCCTAAAGAACAACATGGTCAAGTGTTTCAAGGAAATCCCTCACACTCCAACGTAATCTATTAAGAACAGGACATCTATGAAAGCGCTATGGAGCTTCTTCCATGTTCTCATGATTGCAAAAACCGTTAAAAGAACTTTTTTTTCTCAATTTTTCTGCTTGTTACATTGAAAAATAGTTTTGCAAGAGCAGCTGATGCTTACTTACCTTGTTACCATGAAGCCTAAATGTAAATTTAAATCATATGCCTCGCCCACTGTTGTTGGGACAGTATTCCCATTGTTAATACCATGTCTGTCCTAATGGTTGTTGTTTCATTATGGTTAATTGAACCCAGAAAAAATATATTCTTCTGACAATCCTGTTATATGTAGGCAACCTTCAAGTGGTGCAGGCAGTGACCTCATGGTCCCACCAACTGATCTGTCTTTAAGCACTGTTCTTATGGAGGCAGGGAGATAGTGATTTCACACTAAGTTAGTGGCTAGTGTTAGAGATGTAAACATGAGCGATTTTTGCATGTCTAAGATCTATATAGTTAAGTTTTAATATTTTTTATGAAAAGGTTGAACAGGTTTTACAATGAAATGTCAAATTTCATGAAAGTATTTATTCCACAGACACAGTGCACTGGCACCTGATCTGTGCTAAAATTACAATCTATTCTCCTGGCTTCTATCCTCTTTTCTGTTCTGACCAGGTGTGCAAAACTAAGTTAGATGTTGGTGGAGGTTTAATAGCCATTCGTCCAGGATTCGTACCTCCAAATGCAGGTACAGTTTCGAATTCTGTGTGCAGAGTATGTATCAGTTGAAATTATAAACCATGTCACTTATAGTTAACTTTTTGAAAACTGTCATGGCTCTCATGATTACAATGTGGGATTAGGAATGTAAGAATATTTTGATGCTAACCACACTAAATTAATCTCATAAGGTAAGGTAATGTGGAATGAAGAACTCAGGTCTCTGTAACTGAGGGAACAAAATGTGGAATTTTGAACCAAAAAATATTTTTACGTAAAATGCAGCAATCTCAGCATTTAAGTCTAGTTGCAATGCATTAAAAATTAATAGCCAAATAATTCTGTATTTATATTCCAAACAGCAGGATTAGGACGGAAAAGTAATTGAAACTACAGTGACATTATGTGAAATTATGATGGAAATTACCATGACTATCTTTGTACTCTGAGGTTTGCAAAACGTGAGGAAATGTATCTAAAAAATTTAGTCTGCCATAAATTGAGACCCTCCAATAACCATCCTTCAAAAGTTTTTATTATTCCCTTTTGGACATGCACTCGATTCTACAGTAATAGAGCTATAGCAATAAAATTTAACAGCATATAATTTACATTACAAATTTGTTTCAGTGTCCACATTTACATACTTTCTGCAAACAAATTCCTCTTATTTCCTAAATATTCATACTAGTTAATAGCTTCAATAAACTTCTAACTTTCAGGGCTGCAGTAAAGATCAAGTTGGGCATTCTTTGGTAGAAGTTTTAAAAATTCTCAGAGGATACCAAGGATTATAAAAGGATATAAAAGTTATTACTCCAGGATCTGATAACTTTCAAGTTCAGAAATTATTTTTTCAATAAACTGCAATATTCATCCTGGATGCAGCTCCATGTAAAAGCATAGCCATATTTCTAAAAAAGAATTAAAGCAGGAATTTTATTGTTCTTAAAATATTTAGAAAAAATGGTGTTCGTTTTTTCATCATATAAATGTGGACTGGGATAATATTACCATGATTATGTGCACTTTACAAAAATAACTGAATTGTTGTCAACTTTCTTGAAACAAAAGATGATATTTCTTAAAATATGGTAATTATAACTTGAAAGTAATTATATACTTATTATGTAATATTAAAATAATGCAATAAAAGAACAAAACCACACATCATTGTATGAGGGAACTTACAAATCAGTCAGCAACCGCCACCCTTCAAAGAGAAATGAAAAATGCAACACAGATGAAAACTAAACATGTTTAAAAGACAGTAACTTTATATTGTGTATAAAGTAACTGAAAATTCAGTACAAATTAAGTATGTGAAATGATCTGAAAAAGTATTATTCTAGGACAGTTTCAAACCTCCTGTTAAGATTCTGCTTCTCCAGGTTCATTTCACATATTCCCATCTGTAGTAAACATAGTTATTTGAATCCTTCAGGCTGTTCTATGCTATGGCTTGAAATCAAGGTAAAATGTAGGAATCAGTAATAATTTGATTTTAAGCCACACCACAATAGAAGAGCTTCAAGGATTGAAGATATTCTGTTTAATACAAATGATAACACACGAACTTATTTGAAAGAGTAGAAGATTCATGAAGAGGGCATACATTGTTGCAGATTCTTATCTGATAAAAGTTTGCTTTAAGCTACAGCATTTGTACTGCTCTCATCTTCTGCCAAGGTAACTGGAGATGCAACAGATTTCCTTCTTGTTGAGAGAGATGCAAAAGGTGAGTGTTTACTCAAATTTTCCATTCCATTTTGAGCTTCAGGAAACACATTGGCCTATAAACATTAAACAAAATTCAGTCTTTGATTTCATGTCATGCACATGGATTAAATTAATCTCTTACACATGCTGGGAACTGTACAGTCATGTTCCGAAGGAATGCAAAAGAATGCTTCAAGTGTCAAACATAGAAGTGACCAGAGCAGAAAAGTAATAGAATAATGCATTCTGTGTATAAGTTGGCAACTTTGGAACATCATTTGTTACAGATACAGATCAGTGTGATATAAGCACATGAAAGGAATCATGTGACATCTTTCATTAGTACTCTTCCCTTTAATATAATGTAGTAAGCCTCTGACGCATTTTTCATCCAAGCACAATCTCTCGTACACCCTTCCAATGAAGGGTGTGCAATAAGACTTGTATGATATATTCAAAATTTTATGGTTGTGTAGAATTCTAAACTCGACCCAGGCATGTCATGAAAGTAGTAATAAACTGCTGTACCTTGTTCAATTATCTGTATCTGTAACAGATGTCCAGTGTTACACTGGTTACTGGTTCTCAGTTACTTTCTGCCATATTTGCTGGTTTACTGCATCTTCAGCAGAGCCCCACGCAGAGAGGAGGGCTACATACAATGGGGTGTGGCCTCTTTCCCCAAGGGGATCATTTACGACCCTGCCATTGACTACCCCAGTGCCATGCAGCCTTCAGCACGATACCTTCCACCTTGGCTTGGGCAGACCAGAACTCCATTAGCCAGCATGTGTCAAAGTAACCCACTAGAGGGTATCCCCTCCACACCCGTTACCACCTCCCACATGACCCAGGGTACAGATTGCCAGCATGTGTCAGGGAAGCCCCTGTCAGGGCACCCCCCCCAAACCTGTTAGTGTGTGTCAGGGTAGCCCCCCTTAGGGCAACCCTCCACACCTGTTACAATCTCCACATAACCCTAAGGTACAGATGAGGGGTTGGATTTATGGGAGGCAATGGCAGGTGGAACAAGTACCAGGTGGAGAAGTCAAGTAAGGAAACGTGTACAAAACAGAGTAGGGAAGGAGGAAACCCAGACACAAAATAAGCACTTGTGGAAGGGAAGAGAAGAATGGAGACATTGTTGTAATATGACTCAACCAGATGGAAACACAAGTGGGTGATAATTATGCCTTTTAATCCTTTGCTGTTATGGCTAAAACATTATTTCTGCGTGTAAAACACAAGTGTCCTGTCAGGTATAGTGAATGGATTAAAACTGACATCCTGTTATTTAAACTTTCATAATGAGAAAGAAAGTTGCAATGAATTAATATGTTATACACAAACCAGTTTCTAAACCGTTTAAAAACAATGCACTGATGAGGGCAGGGGTGAAAAGTGGAACCTCTGTCTAAATTATGTCAGATGTATTTTGGCCAACATGGCTGACCCCTTAATGAATATTACACAAAATTATACTGTGTTCATTCAATAATATATGTTTTGGTCAATTAAAACATTATTAATACATTGTACAAATGCATATGCATTTTGGCATGGCTGTACCATCACTATGCATGCGTGAAAATGTTATCCTCCACAATGGGGAAGAAAATCTAAATATTTTAATCTGTGTAGCCCACTGTTTTCATATTTATTTGGTCTGCCAGCACTGTATTCTGTAGGGTTTCTGAATGTATTATTTGTCCTAAATGCTGCTACCATATCTGCCTTTGGAGATATGGGACTAAGATTTAGAACAAAGAGTACAATTCAAGAACATACAGCCCATACATCTGGAAGAGCAAATAAATGCAAAGACAGTGGACGATTTATCTTCTGAAGTTTCTCCAATCTATGCATTTGTATATATTATTCAAGTGTAAAATGAATCCTATGCTGCAATATATCTATTTGTATGAATGAAAAAGTGCCTGAGCAATATGTTATTTTCTTACGGTATATAAATGGACCAATTTACTTTTATGAATTATGCTTTTGAGTAAACTGTGTAAATTCACTTTCTGCCTCCTGGCAAATTAAATTAAATTAGTGTTAGTTTCCTCCCTAGTAGTACTGTTGTAAGTGCTAGGACATGATGCTGAACAGAATGAAGACTTGCAACAGCTGAAGATTCTGCATTCTGAAGCTCACTTTTAGTGGCATGCATTACAACCTCTGCAGACTTATGTTCAGTTTGGGACAGTTACTTTCAGATGAAGATGGCACAGAATAATTAAGCTAATCCAATTAAACATGTTTCACTTTTGTCAGTGGCTTGGTCTTTTCCTTTGCTATTCTCTGAAAACATAAACATCAGCATGTGCCAAATTGTTCCAATTAAGGTGCTACGTATTAGTGGTGTACTTATCATGTAGCTTGTTTTTTATTCGAATTGCATAAATTAAACATATTTTATTTCGTTACTGAGTTTTAAAAGCAGCAGCATACATTATTGTAATAGCACGTATCTTCTTTCTCAGAAGAGCACAGTTCAAAATACTGTACTCTACAGACATTTAGACTGCATTTTTAGAGCAGCCTTACCCATCCAAAAAGTTGTTAGCCCCCAAGGACCCAAGAAACTTTGTTCCAAAATACAAAAATACACGACGGTTTACTCCTCTAACAGGAAATCAACAGGTGTATGTTTAGAATAGTTTTATCCATTGAAGCGCTAGCAGCTGCAGTTTTAGAGTTAATACATCTGGAGGTTTGTTATTCATCATTTAACAAATAATCTATAAATCAAAAGATGTGTGTGTGTGTGTGTGTGTGTGTGTGTGTAGAGAGACGGGGGAAGGGGAAATAAAAAAAAGTCTGTTCAACAGTAACAAAGATGCACCACAAAATTGGCATAAGAATAGTATGTGCCAAGCGTCACCTTGTCTTCCTGCTTGTTCAGTAGAACTTGCACACCGCATGCACCTTTGTGTGTATCAGCAGGCAGCTTAGCATCATACATACGTGCTGCTTGTTTATTCTCTAGGACCACACAGTGCAACTGCCACTCCTTTTCTTCCAACTGAAAATTCACGAAAAAAAAACCCAGCCTCTATAATAAGTTTCACAAAGATGGAAAACATGTCTTATCATGAAGAATATTCTTATAAACGAATGATGTTGACTAGCATGCGAGACCTGTTTAATATCAAATCATGCATACACTTTAACCCATTAGCTTGGTTCATCAGGTAGAGAGCATCAGCAGGTCTGCATGAGGTGATTTCATACTTACCTCCCTCTTCACCATATTGATAGCTTTATTTTTGCTGTCAAGTTCCTCGTGCAATTCCTGAACAGATGACCACATTTTGTTCACCTTTGCCTCCAAGGCAAACCACTGAGAACAAGCATAACATTAGGCACGTTCTGGCAGAGAGTTCTTGCAAACACAGACTATAGTCACATGTTTACTGAATACTTCACTAAATACATAATTCAGTTAATGTCCCATAAATGAAGCAATGGTATGTATCAATGTGTTGAATGAGGACAAATACCTGCTTACTTTGTGGGCACTTTTGATTAGTCTGATGGTTCGTGAAATTAATGTCACAATTGGTGAAACAGAAGTAATGTGTTTTTGGGACCCCTTTTGTTCTTATTATATATAAACGACTTACCACGGTATGTTCAGAATGCAAAGGTGGTTCTTTATGCTGATGATATAAATATTGTATTAACTGATAAGGATTTAACTAGACTCCAGGATAGAGTAAATAATACTATGAAACAACTGGAATTATGGTTCTCGCATAACAGTATGATTATAAATGTCAACAAAACTAAAGCAATGTTATTTCACTTAAAAAATAACAATGTCATTGATGCTCCTCACATACTCTATAAGAATGAGAAAATTAGCTACATATCTCAACTAAAATTTTTGGGGATCCATATTTCTTGTGCCCTTACATGGAGCACCCAAATAAAAGTGTTGTGTGCGAATCTTAGTAAGGTTTGTTATGTGATAAAGATGCTGAAAGATGAATTGAACCTTTACATGTTGAGAAATATTTATTTTGCTAAGTTTCAGTCTGTCATGAGATATGGAATAATTTTGTGGGGTGGGGTAAGTGAGATTACAAAGGTCCTAAAGGTGCAGAAAAGGGCTCTTCACTTAATGACAAACAAGAGTAAAAATGAATCATGCAGGCCTATATTTAAGGAACTAAAGATTTTTACAGTGATTTGCTTGTTCATATTCGAGACCTTGTGTTTCTTTCGTAAATACAATATTTATCAGGTTAGAAATTCTAATTTCCATGGATACGATACCAGAAGGAAAGATGATTTCTATATATTTCAGTGTAATACATCTCTGTATAAGAAAAGTGTTGTTAATATGAGTATCAGGCTGCATAATAGTCTGCCATCAGAACTAAAAGAATTGGGTGATTTTAAAAAATTCAAAAGAGCCCTGAAGTCGTTTTTATTAAATAATCCCTTTTATTCTTTATCAGAGTTTTTTACATATGGTCATAGGTAAGGGTTCACGTGATAATAGGTTAAACCTTGCCACCAGACAGTTGTAAATGCCCGTGTTATTGGGACTAAAAATTGCTTGGGTGCTTGCCATTCTGTATGTTGTTAATACAGGTTCTTTGAATGCCTCAATATTTTATAGGGATTGTGTTGTAGCTTGGTCTATGGATGTTTTTTCAACTTGAGCTTTCCAATAAGTACAATTTTCTTGTATAACAATTACTATTCTCAAATGTAATTATATATGTTTTTACCTGTAGCTGTGATGAGTGACTTCTTTCATTGACACATAGATTTTAAACTTGGTTTTAAATAGATTTGTGTTTAGTTCAACTATGGATGATTTCTACTGAAAAATTGTTATTCTGGTTTTAAATTGATCTGTATTTAGTTTTACATCATTGTGTATTTGGTTTTAGACAGGTATTGCTAATTTAATTATGTCTTGTCATTTATATTTGTTAGGGTTACTATTTATGTGGCAGGTACGGATCCTATTGGATCGAAATTGTAATACTTATATAAATGGACTTGTCCTATTGCTGATCATGTAGCAGACATGGATGCTGAATAAATTGACAAATTGGCAAAGTTACAGTCACAAGATGACTAGTTTACATTTTGGCCAGGACATCAGTCCCATTTTCTACCATGCCACTTAGAAAACAAAGTAGGTTCAGAAATAAATACATATTGCTTAAAAAATACACTGTCATTTACAAATTTACATTATGTTGAATGCTATGTTTATCTGAGATACATTTATTTCAGGCCTCATTGTGGTGTTTATAATTTAACAGTAAATTGACTTATACAGTGAATTGATATTTAACTTTATCTTATTTGCATGTCTCACATATTATCAGACATTTGCAATTGCTGAACTTGAGCAGTCTCGTTTAGGTCTGATGGTCGGGATTGTGTGTTGTTGTTGTTGTTGTTGTTGTTGTTGTTGTTGTTGTTGTTGTTGTTGTTGTTGTTTTGAGAGAGAGTTGGTTTTCTTCTGTCTCTGTGTTATTGGTTTTATGATGTTGGCATATTCTTTACTACTTCTTCCATTCAAAGATAGTGTGAAGATGTGGGATCATTCCCAGGACCCTCTGGATACTGGGATAGTAGAAAAACAGCTAGAAAAATGTCAGAGCATTCAACCATGCTGTCTCAACACATCAATGGTAATTGTTTCACTATAAAAACAGGCAGGCAGGCAGGCAGGTAGACAGGCTGGTGGGCTGTCAGGTGGGAAGGCAGGAAGGTAGGTAGGCAGGCAGGCAGGCAGGTAGGCAATTACCTCTTGGAATGGCAAAGAGCAAGTGGAAGTGAGACTGCAGCGTAAAAATGAGTAATACTACTGACTTCAACAGCCAAAGCAATCTTGAATAAGTACAAGTGCAGAAAAGGCAGCCTTAGTGCCGAGAGACAGCGTGTGTAAGCACAGTCACTGACAGCCATCATATCAAAGTAAAAGGGTAAGTAAATGTATGGTGAAAGAAAGTACTTTGTTTTTCATCATAAATAAAATGGGAATTCTGTCTATGAGACAACTTGTCAAATAAATATGACATGTGACATGAGTAAACACAAACACTAGTCATAAGAACAAAGCATAAAAATTTAAGTTCATATATTTCATCACTATGAATTCATACTGCCTATGATCATACAATATTTTATATATAAAAGTATGTGTATACATTCCATGTGCAAAAACTATAGTTTTGCAAACTTGTAATAAAATGAGAGTTTCCAAATAACATACCTTATTCTTTAGAAAATCGAGACATTCATGCAGTCTAGTCTTTTCACCCACTGCCTGGATATTTTTTTGCAACACTGCTTCCACCTGCTTATGAAATTCCTCCTCTGCAACACAGATCCATGTGTTGCTTTATGCCTCAGGACCTTCCCACTTATTATGGCAATATTTAGCATTTTGCTTCAGAAATTTGGGATAAATACAGTGTTCATCAGGCTTTCTGAGTCATAATATATTACACATAACTTTTCTTTCTGTGCATTGTATTCTGAAATTTTGGTCTCAAACATTCGTCCAAATAAGTAAATGTGTAACAAGATAAATTTGGAACATGAATGAATAATCTTTTCCAATACATTGGATTAAAAATTTGGCATTTAAGGTTTCCAAATATTAATGCTGTAACACAGCAGTAAAAAACTGTGAGCAAATGTCTAACATTCCAGTTTCAAGTTCAATATTGCCAGTCTGTGGAAAGACTGAGTTTTTGTACAGCCCGATATTTCTGGCCATTAATTATTTTCCAGAAAAAATTACCATTGTTTCTTTGAGTATTATTTCGTGACAAAAATTCAGTGTTACCATATTGCACAAGATCTATTATGACATGAGAATTCTAAGAGCTTCAAATCTTAAAAAATTTGGTGACATATTATACCTTGTATGTGGAACATGCCTTAGTAACAAACAGACAAGAAAAAAAGAAAGTAAAAACCCTTAATTCAAGCATTTAAGGTACTCATTAATTTTGCTAATAGTTCTGTAAATTTCTCTCAGTTACGATGATCAGAAAAATAATTTCTTTACTCAATATGAAAAACTCACTTATCAACATGAATTGTTTACTTTCAGTCCACCATCAACGACACAGAGCACATGTCATATTTGATGTTCTCATGGTGGTGACTATGAAAAATATCCACGTTTTGGGATTTATCCCATGTAGTCCGGTAAGAAATGCACTAGCACTTCAAGGGAACCTGCTGCCTCCACCAACAGGGTAGCAAGTAAGTAAGTAAGTAAATATGGGTTGAGCCCTCACGGTCCCATTGCACGTAGGCCTTCACAGGTCCTTTGTGCCCCCTCATTAGGTCCAAGTCACAAGAGTCCTGTCCTCCTGAAGAAGTTCCAGATGGCCCTTAGACTCAGATCTCGCACATTCTCAGGGTCCAGGAAAAAGGACCCCAGATAAATATGTCTGAGTGTTGCCAAGGCTTCACACTCACACAGTACATGGACTGAGGTTTCCTCTCCAGCCCCACATTTCCTACACAAGGGACTATCTACCAGCCCCATTATGTGGGATGTCTTCTCAGGGTGTTATGCCCAGTAAGGAGCCCAATAACAACCCTGGATTGTGCCCTATTAAAGGACATCAATGCGGTCCTGGCTGTAGTATTAGGGCCCGAGATTAACTCTTGAGCCTGTCTCATAGTGCCAACCAGTCCCCGCCATCGTACCAAGTGTTGTCTATACATCCAGCACTGAATTTTACTCTTTATGCATTGCCTTGAGACCCCCACAGCCGGCTCTGGTCCCACAAAGTGGTGGGCAGAGCCCTCCCTTGCGAGCTCATCAGCAATTTCATTTCCATGTATCCCTGAATGTCCGGGGACCCAAAAGAGTCCCACAGAACCAACAGGGTAAGAGAATATATTTATCTCAAAAGACTTTCTGAGCAACATGTAACAAGAATGAACAACAACAGGATGCCCAAAATAATGTTGAATTATAGAACAAATCAATGAAGATGACTTGGAAGACCCTTGAAGAGACTATTAGATGAGGCCAAACCAGGTCTATTAAGGCCTAACTCATGATGGATGATGATGGTGATGATGACTCTTTGAGGATTTCTTTGAATATTTCTCAAAATACTGAGTCTAAAGAAAGCCTAACGACGTATTTAAGGTTTTGCTGCATTAGGCCAAAGCTTGCAAACACAGTACCAATAACAAAGTGAAAGAGAATGTTGTGGAAATTTAAAAATGGTGCAAGTATGCAGTGTACAATTAATGTGTTTGGCATATGAAATGTACTTGAAATTACTTGTAAGGAAAGCAATTGTATTGAATGTAAGAGACAGAAGTCATACTCTGTAATAGAGAAAAGGGCAGAGAAAAATGCAAAATACAATGAGGAAAAAAATGACACTTGATGCAGGAGTTCATTTTTAGTCATTGAGTGCATGAGTACACACGCATGCATGTGCACCCATCCACTCTCCTTCCCACTCACACAAGCAAGCAAGCTAGCAAGAAAGCAAGCAAACAACAAACAAACAAAAAACAAACAAACAAACAAACAAACAAACAAACAAACAAACAGAAAGCACTGTACAAATATATGCTACTAAAACATAAATTTTAGTCAATAATAGCTATCATACTCTTGAACATAAGCCCCTTGCACCATCAAACCTGAAAAGTTCAAGATTTCTCGTAAAGTTTTGACATCTAAAGAGCTTCTGTAACCTTCAATATAATCATTGTCATTGCTTCATTAAGTACACCACTCCTTCGTCCACCCTTGCAGTAATATTTGCTTCCTCATTTACAAGAACACAGAAAGCCAATTTAGTGTTTTGTGAAAGAGTTCGCTTTTTTAACTTTTGTTTTATATTGAAATCTAAGCCAGTAAAATATTTAGTCACTGTAATTTTATTTGCATATTATAATGCATCAAAATTATGGTTTGCATATTTATACATATTAGTTATTTAATTATTTAAATGCCACCCCCATTTATTACTCTATTTTCATTAGCTCCACTACACACAGCGAGCTGGGGAACTCACCTGTCATACAAGCAAGTCAGTAAATTGATAGTTCATGACAGGACACACAAACTGATAACTTAAAAGCCAACATGTTGTTCAGTCTGAAAGCTGAATTTTGTCATGTCTTTGTGTCACATTGTCATTACCCATATTACAAAGTATAAATTATCAACTTCATTAACAGCAGAAAAATAGTCTTGTTACAAATCAACACTTCTCGAAAACTGCAAATTTTATAACTTACCCTTTTGTACCCAGGCCTGTCTCAGCAGGCAATATTGCTCATTTCTGTGCTCCAAAAACACTGCCAGGTTATTAATCAGCTTGTCATCTATTGGATCTTTCAGTTTCAAGCAAGGAAAGTCTGAACTCAAACTGAAATGTATAAAATATCTTAACACAGCACAAAACATTAACCGAGTAAAATGATATTAAACTTAGCTTAAAAGCTAACATTATTGGATGCTTCAGACAGACCTCCTTGAAAAGAAGCAATTGCCCGTATGGTAAGTTCCAGGTATGGTGGTCCCTCATTAATGGAACAATCTATCACACACTGTTCTAATTTCTTATTTCGGTGTTCTTTTTCATTGATTAATAATTTAGGAACAGTTATATGGCATTTAAGTACAGCATTTTAAAATATTTCTGCAGAAGAATCAGAATAATAGTGTATAAGTGAGACACAGAAATGGTTTTAGATGTATAAGTACTTGAAGAATAAGCAGAAGTTGCTCAAAATATAGATGACATTGTAAAGTCTGAGGAATGAACACAGAATGTGACTGATGTCAGGATGACAACTGTGCAGTAAATTTTAAGAAGCTCTATCAAGATTATTCTGTTGCAAGTTCACATTTACTCTCTCCTGGAGAATGCAAACAATACACAAAAGTGTGACAAACTGAGATAATTTTAATAAATTTATACCTGATAAACATGCATGTGAAGTATATGACAGAAGCAAATATCCTACAGTAAAAAGTTTGTATGTGAAATGTGTTAACTAACTGTACATATATGAAGTAATTTCATCATTTACAGAATTCTGGAGCAGCTTTGTTTTAAGAACATTACGTGAAAATTGACAAAAAATAATGTATTCTAGAGAAAAATAGAATTACCAGTGTTGGATTTAATTTTCCACTATGACATTTCCAGTACTTCTATTTACAGATGGACAAATTGCGGTCAGCTCATGGATGAGCTTGTGAGACGATATTGTGAGGGATAAAATGGTGGACCTGAAACTCACCAGTCTCCAGGCATCCAAAACTGTTAATTATAGTAACTACAGCATAACTTTGAATTAAACACTGGTAAGGTATGACATTTCTAAGAGTATTGTAATTACTAAAGTCAGGGGGATCTCAGGGCTTAGCAGTACGGCAATAGACAAAATGTATCCCCGTCTTTGTCAGTGCAACAGTTCTTTTACCTGGGACGCAGTCTGACAGACACTGTAGTGGATTCTCAAATGTTTACAACATTGTTACATCTTAAGTTTCTTTCTGACTGCCCTCCCTGAGCCTTTTTTCAAGCACCAGTAAACGTTTGTATGCAATCATCACCAACCACCAGTTTGTCTTCTATGCCAAATCATATTCCACATTTTGACTGAATGATCAGACCAACACATAAGTGTCAGTTTAATGTAATTAATATGTGATATTTTCCTGTCTTCCTTGCAACTATGTTCATCAGTGAAAAAGGTTACTTTATGGAAGAAAATCTCCTATTGCTCTGTCTGTAAGCCATTTTATTAAGACGTGCTCTTCTATTTAACTGCTTTTAACTACTGCACCTGCTTATGCCTTCAGAACTGTGTACTTGGTTATTTTGTTCCAGCTTCTGTAATGCATCATGGAAAATCTGCAACATTGAAAACTTTCACTGCTGACAAACAGACAATACAAATACCATAAAAATACAGTATGTTATTGTGAAATTCATACAGAAGATATTATAGAATTCATACAGAATATAAAAGAGATGCAGAGAAAAACGTTCAGCTTAAAGTATTTTATTTTTCAACATAATTTCTAAGAACCTAAAGATTAAAAAGTAGATAAATTTATAAATTTATGTATTATTTACATGAGGTTGTAGTTTTCTTAAAGCAAAGTGAGCAATGAGAGCACTTACAAATGCTCACAGCATTTTGATTGGAAAATTCCAAGCGAAGAAACACTTTTGAGATAGAGTGTGAAAATAGAATGAATGGAGAGAGTAAGTTCAGCAGTTGTGTTGAAGATTAGGGAGGTTCAGGACAGAGTTCAGTAACAGGCTTCTGAGTTTCATTCGTACATTCATTCATTTATTTACATTCCATAGAGCCTTACATGGTTGGAAAAACCAGTGGATATAGAAATAGTCAAGGACAACAAGACAAGTCACATTAAATACATAAATACAAAATATACATAACCAGTCACAATAAACACATAACACAGACAAACAAGCACAAATATCCAAGACAAATCATAATAAGTTATAAAATATATATGCCTAAAAAGCATGCATCATATTAACAAGAAAACAATACTTATGAGACAAAACAAATTCATAAAATCAACGCCTAATCAGATGTAATATATAGTACTAGTTTTAATAAACCAAGATTCCTTGCATATGCTGTGCATTTCGGTGTCATGGTAACAAGGAATTTTGAAACATCTGAACAGTTACCAACTGCTCAAGGGCTGTCAGTCATAACAAAGTGAACCGCTAGCTGTATCTGCTCCTGCATGCTACAGAAAAATTAAATATGGAATCACTGTCACTTTCTTTACTCATGCATTCTAAAAACTACAACTGAACTATTGGCAATGCTGCTCAATATGTTCATGTTAGGCAACCTCAATTAAAGCATCATGATTATATGTTGTGTATTAATATGTACTAACATGTAGCCATGCCACTGTTGTATAAACATAGAAACTGGTGCATTCCAAATCTCTCCTGCTAAATTTAAAGTTCAGAAAAGACAATGCAGGGGTGGCAGCTAATCATAAAAATTGCCAAAAAACGCATTACTATTTTTCTAAATACTTCCATCTACTCAGTTACACACAAATTAACCCTTTAAAGATGAGGCGTATCTGTTTTATATAAGGACTCAGCGAGTACCGCGCTGTAAACACTCTCCGCTTCGGTTATAAAAACCAGTCTCTTAATGTTTTATAAGGCAAAAGTTGCCGTTTGTTCTGAGACCCATACAAAACACATACATGCAATGTGGACACCACGTAGAATTTTTTAATGTTAAACCTGGTTGTAGGTAAAGTTACCGCTAGGCTTTAAAAGGTTAATATTTACACAAATTATTGCCTATTTTTGGAGACATTCCTGTGAGTCTAAGACTTACACTATGTACACAAAATATTATATGCAAAATCTGTAAGGGTATCCAATTGCCCATCCTATAAGATTTCACATCTCTGTTGCTAACAGTTTTATTATGACTAATCCTAGTGAAAACATAATTTGTAGAACAAAGGCATTTTCCCCATTCATAATGAAAATAATTCAAACCCAGTGATGATATTTTACATAACAACCTTAATTCAAAAATTTTCAGAGTGTTACATTAAATGGCAATGATGATGCATTTATTTCAAAGTTCACCTAGCACCACCTAGCACCACCTTTTTAGTGCTGATTAGGATATACAACATCAAAATGTTCTGTGGTGAAAAAAATTTATGGTAAGTACTCCCTTGACCAATTAGTAGTACAGACACTTATGCAACAGGAAATGTGATGGCTATGCAACATTTACCCCTTCCAGCAGAAAATATAACAGTGCAACATGCTAACCACTTTGCTCCACTGGACAATCTGTGTGTTCATTTCCTTAAAGAGTTCTATATTTGCTGCATTTATTCAGTCTAGAATAACTCAAATAATAAATCACAAACAGTTCTTATGAAAATTAGTGATGTAATGACTCACCTGATTGGCTTCTCTCCTGCCAAGTGGAAAGCATGGATTTTGTACAGTAGATGATGGATGCAAAACTTGTACTTCCTTTACTGTATCTGCAAACTTCATAACATGCTGTAAACATGAAAAAATAAACAGAGAAGGTTATTATTCATGAGCGTGAAATGTGGTTTAAATATGGTTTAATAAATTAAAATAATAGTCATTAAAATGACTTTTCATAGTAGAAGGTACACGTGTACACAAGTCAACGGATATGTCTTCAAGTAAGTGTTTAAGTTTCAATTACTTCTTGTGTTTTAAATTAGAACTACCTCAAAATAAACTACTGTTGTTTTAGCACAAACAGATGACAACTGCATGATTTAGTTCTGTTCATACTATTTTACTTCTGATAATCATTGCCTTAGAACAATTGCCGTGTGCAATAATGTTTTTCATAAACATGAAATGTAAATTTTATTCCTAAAACGTTAATGTCTGTACAGTTGCAAGATTTTGTTGCTAGTAATGTTGGTGATAGATAGGGATATTGTTATTTTAATGTTTATATAGACTCAAATTTTGTGTACATGTACAGAGAATGTTTTAACACAGAATTGCTTAAGGCAAGTCAGAAGCTGCATTGGTTGCTGAGAAATTATGTCGTCCACTATGTGGTATGCAATCCCATGTTAATGTGGGAATCAATGCTGCAGATCAGGTGGCTTATATGTCACTACACAGCAGTGCAGCTGTGAGCAGGTGTGTAGATTCTATGAGCAGATTTTACATTCATCTGGACATCCTGCGTAATTTTAATGAGGTGCCTCCAGTAACCACATATTCAGCCTTATAACATTCAAACATAGATGTCTGAACTTAAAAGTGTTTCACTTACTATGGTCTCATCAAAATCTGCATCTCGGGGGTTCACACAAACAAGTGCATGTACACAACTCTCTCCTTCAAAGAAATTCTTAAAGAGATAGGTTAGTTTTGAGTCACGGAAAGGAACCAACTTTTTTGTTCCCAGCATCTGGTTTTCTCGAAGGTTTGCCAGACAAATCTTCAGTGTCATCAGTGAGTTATTTATATTGCCTGCAAGAAAAGTCATGTTGAGGTTATCTAAAAGAAAGTGCTGGATGTTCATGAATGCCTTTTCCCAAGTTCAGTTACCCAAAGTTTGAATAAATTGAACAATTATGTACTTTGTTTAAATTAGAATGATGCCTCCAAGTAAAGAGAAAACATGACAATTTTTAAACTAAATACATGGTAATAATTTTTGTCATTGTTAATTAAAAGAAATATTACTGCAGTTTACTTTTGCTTGCAAATTAAATTCAGCAAATCCTTATGACACTATTAGTAAACCATTTTAACTCCAATGCATGGTTAAGATTTAATTTTTGTCACGAATTTATTGTGACATAACTCATGACTGGCAATCTCCAATATACATCATTCTAAAGATACTCATAATACTAATAACTTTCTGAGAGCTTGGTACCTGATTCCATGAGTCTCTGGCCAGTGTTTTTTGTACGGCTTGTCCTCTCACTACCACCTAAGTCCACAAGACAAAGCTGGCTAACATAGTGGGCTTCTTTCTGTTCTGGGGCACCTCCAAATCGGTGGAGTACAGCCTGAAATTTACAGGGCATTCCTAAATCAGTTATACAAAACCAAGGTGTAATAACACAGAAAGTAGAAAACTTACAGCATTATGATATATATCACAAAGTGCAGTATATGTTTAGGTTTTATCTACAGATATTCACAGGTGTTCAATGTGGTGTCCTCGTGTCATGCAGCAGATGTCCCTTCTCTAAGCAATTCTGTGGAACGATAGCTTGGCCACCACAATCGCCTGATTTAACACCCCTGGAATTTTCTGTGTGGGGATACATTAAAGACAAAGTTTTTGTTCCACCTCTTCCTGCAAGTTTGGAAGAACTACGGGCATGGCTAACAGAAGCAGTTGTGACCATAGATGTGGACATGATTCATGGAATTTGGGACGAAATCACTTACAGAAGGGATATCTGCCTCGTGACACGAGGAATCCACACTGAACACCTATGAATATCTGTAGATAAAACTTAAACATATACTTCATTTTGTGATATATACATGTATCATAATACTGTAAGTTTTCTACTTTCTGTGCTATTACACCTTGTTTTGTATAACTAATTTATAAACACTCTGTATATCATCGCACAGATGTCTGGATTCCAAGAGTCATTGTTAGCCATTTCACTTACGCAGTCTTAAACCTAGCATACAAGAATGCAATCACCTGCACCTCAAGAAAAAAATTCACTTACAAAGGTTGAAAATGCCATACAATAAGAATGTGTATTTCATAACATGAAATGTGTATTTATATTTCTGCAGCCCAAAATGAAGGTTTTGGTTACATGCATATTTCAACAGCTAATAACAGCCATATAAACAGACAAGTTTTAAGAAATAAGGCTGAAAAATGAATGTTTGCCTCACATTTTCACACTCACCTGAACAACTCTTATAGTAAAGACAGCATGACTACGACTGGAATCACGATTGAGGAAGGTGAATGATGTGCGCCTTCTATGCATCCCCTTGCAGAATAATGCAAGCGCTTCTTTGCTTGACTTTACTTCTACTTCCACCACATCATGGACATACATGTTATGGGCACTATCCTCACGTATCAGCTTTCTTTGTGGATGCCTATTGATATACAATTTGATTAGTTTGAGCTGCATGGTATGTAATGTCAATTGTCAATAATTATACAGTTGTGATACTTACTTAAGTGACCCATAATCTGAAGTGTGTTCCAACAGATCATACACTGCATTGTTGTAAATCTCTACACAGCTGACAAAAATAGCATAAATGCTGTCTTCATTAATGTTTTCAATTTGTGCACAGTGTGATGTCTGTTGACCATATTCTGTGCTGTCATCTCTTCTGTAACAGATGTGTAGAAGTATAATGTGCATAAACTGCAAGATTATATTCTGAAGAAAATTCATGATTGCTATTTTTCTTTAACTCTTTCCTTTATCGAACATAGTAGAATGATATACAAGTATGAGTCATTTTCATAATTTTAGGAACTTTATTTATCCCTTCAAAGATAAAAATGAACCTGCGCCCTATTTACAGATTTACCCACAGTAAACACACTCCATCTCCATTATAAAAACCAGTCACTTAATGCCATGTAGGTAAATGATCACTGTTTGTTCTGAGATCCATACAAAACAAAGAAATGCACTGTGGGTGCAGGATATAATATTTTCAAACATTAAACATAGCGGTACATGAAGTAATCACTGGGCTTTCACGGTTTAATTATTAATTTGACTGTCTGAATTGAAATTAAACACATTACAAACACAACACATTTCACACATGAATGGAACACAGTTGTAGGCAATGACAGCTAACATGCAAGTGAGATGTGGCATGTGCTTAAAATGTAAGCATCAAGTTGACACCACACATTTCATAAAATAGTAGAGAAATATTGTTTCCACCAAACAAAAGAGAGAGAGCCCTTTCTGTTAGAACCTAATAAAATCACTTTTAATTTCGTTTCTAAGTAGTAATATTTAAAAGAACATCATACAAAATAAGATATATTCTGCAGTTACACAAAATGTTCACAAAATTAATGCATATTTGAAATGTGATTTCTCCATGTCTATTCATCTCCATATTTAGTAGCTATACATGTTCAGTGAATCTTGTTATTTGCTGGGAGGTGGCAGACCATTGGACCACTTTCAACAATAAATTTGTATCTGCTGCAAGTGAACACCAAGGCCAGTGGGGTACAAGTCATAAATAGCGCTGATCAACTGAAGGTAAATTCATGCAATTAAAAATTTTAATGATAAGCAAAATTGAAATTTTATGTGAACTATTTATAGGAACAAAATTGTGGCAATTATAGTCTGAATGAAACACACGTTTTAAAAAACGAGATAATTTCTGCGATGAGATCAAAATTAAGAACGACGCAGAAAATTACAACTAGCCTAACAATGAAAAAAAAATATGCGGAACACACTGTGAAATTGTATTTTTAGGCACTACTCTTAATCTTTAAAATCTATTATAGTTGTTATGGCCACTGTATTATTTTATGGAACAAGAAGTAACAAAAATTAGTTAAAAATATGAAATAATGTCATTTTGATAGATATTACTCATAGATAAATTCGGGCATGAAAAGGAATATTGCTAGCATACCTTCGCCACCTTATAATAATTTTGTTACTTTAGAAGACACCAGTAAAAAATATTTGCCTAAAACAATCCTTTCGAATTCAGACTGAATGAAGTCAAATATTCTTGCCTGCGTACATACTGGATAAATTTCTGTGGCCTTGCGGACTTCATATACGCAGCTAATTCACGTTGGCGTTCCTTTCGTGCATCTTCTTCAGACTGCATTTCAAAGCCATTCATTTTATCAGGTTTGAAAACAAATTTCTCTGCCTGAAGATGCATAATATTGTTGAATATTACATCCAAGGAACGGGGTATTATTCCGGCGTTCTGTGGTTCTCCAGTCATGCTGTAAGTCTTTCCACTTCCACTTAATCCGTATGCAAACAGAAGACAATTTCTGCCTTTGAAAACTTCATTGATGAGTGGGAGAGTTGTGTGTTCGAATATGGTCTCCTGAGTGACATCTTCCTCAAAGACATGATGAAACGTGCAATGAATTTCTCTGTATTTTCCAGTCTGGGTGCCGACAGATGTAGCTGGTGGTGTAAGAGCAATTGTATTGTTTGACAGTATTTTCATGCATGAAATGTCATTTTCGTCTGGCAGTGATCGTACCCGACAGAAAACTTTAATCTTATCTCTTTCTTTTATTTGTTGACCTTTTTCTGAAGCTTTCTTGACAGATGCCTTACAATACCTGCAAAAACATTTCAGAAAGTGTATTGTATCAATTCTGCTTGTACTTGAGCAGTTCGTAAAATCAGAGCAACCAGAAGACGAAAAAGACTAAGACAGGCGCAGACTGAATGTCATAAATTTTGTAAAGGTGCCTTTAAAAAATTTAAAAACCTTACATTTTAAAAGCTGCGTTTAATCAAACGTTTACGAGTATGGTACTGTAATGTAGCTTGAATGTGGAAAGATGTGATAATTTTAACAAATATTTTTACTTCAAATAAATTATAAAGTACTAAAGACATATAAAAATATATTTTCTGTTCTCTAAAATTCCTGTAAAGGTAAAGTTGACCTTCTGCATGCCACGAAGTTGCAGAGGGGATCGGAGGCAATCCTCCAATTTTTATTGGCCTCGGCACTGTATGCAGATGAGTGGTCATCTTCAAGTACCGACCGCTTTACACCCGGCGAATATTGTCGCCAGAACCCATTGAATATGAAGCTGGGTGTGACCCAGAGCCCTTCTGAACGTTTGAGTAGGAGAAAATCTCTCGCCCCCTACCGGCAATAGAACCGTGTTTCCTCCGTCATCCAGCCCGTAGCCTAGCAACTATATGTCAACGCCTACCCTGCTCCCCAGAACTGTCGTACCAGTATCATCATCAGCTAAATAGTCACCACGAAGTATTTAAAGTTTCCACGGAAGTGTCGACCTACATCACGTTCAAGCTACAATTCTAGACCTAGGCAGAATTGGTTAAAATCATTTCCATAATTATGGAGCAGGTTTGGTTGAAATTGGGACAATTGGCCTGCAGTAAATTCGTTATGACATCGATGTAATAGGAGAGAAGAGAAATGGTCGGAGGGTTTTGGTTCCAAAAGTTGAAAACCGCTTGGAAAATGTAGGCACAGACAGGAATAAAATTTCACAAGACAGAAATTGTACACGTAAGGTGACACTGAGGTGAGCTCGGATTTTTGCCCTGAGTAAGTGGCACATACACGTATGGCGCTTATTATGTTCAATCATTAACTGATTCTTCGGTCTGTCTGGCTGTATCGTACTTCTTGTACCTACCTTGCAAACGGCCAGATATTGTATTTCTTGTACTAATCTGCTAAACAGTGATACAGGTACAGTAACGAATGTGTGTAAGTCGTTACGTAAAGTGTTATCTGAATGATATTTTAACCTGAATTTTTTGGAAAAGATTTTCGAAAAATAACTGAAACTTCAACAAAATCCGTCCAGTAGGCGCCAAGTTGTTCCACGTCCATGAGACAGACGGATTATCGGAGAAATATTATGAAGGTAATAGGTGTTCAATTGTGATTAATTTACATAAGAAACGTGCGATATATATAAAGAGTAGTAACTTGGTATTGAGACCCATGTCAGCACTTGTTTGAAGAGAGGAAAACTGAGAAAACTTGTGTCAAAGCGGAAGAAACCCGTATTTAAAATAAAAAATATTGTCTTTAGAAACTGAATGCTATACCTCACAATAAGCACTAAAACTCACTATTACAAAGGCCGAACAGTCAGTGGTCTATAGCAAAATAATCACTGCTTATTGTGAGACACATAAAAAACACACAAATAGACTTTCTGGAAAAAATGCAGTCTTCTTTTAAGGTTAAATACTTAATAGAATAGCCATATTTTACTGAACGACATGTCCTATCCTTTTCTTCCCTATTCTTGTTTTAGTCTCACACATATGAACATAAATCAGAATGCAGGACAAAATCACAACATAAAGATAGATAGTAAATCCTTTGAGAGAGTGGAAGAATTCAAATATTTGGGAACAACCCTAACGAATCGAGAACTTCATTCTTGAAGAAATTAAGAGCAGATTGAAGTCGGGGAATGCTTGCTATCACTCGGTGCAGAATCTTTTGTCTTACAGGTTGCTATCCAAAAACACAAAGATTAGGGTATATAAAACTATAATTTTACCTGTTGTTTTGTATGGGTGTGAAACTTGGTCTCTCACACCGAGGGAAGAACAAAGACTGAGGAGACTACATAACGAGGAACTTAATGATCTGTACTCATCACCAAATATTATTCGGGTAATCAAATCGAGAAGAATGAGATGGGTGAGGCATGTAGCACGTATGGGGAAAAGAGAGGTGCATACAGGATTTTGGTGGGGAGACCTGAGGGAAAGCGACCACTTGTGACACCCAGGCGTAGACGGGAGGATAATATTAAAATGGATCTTCAAGAAGTGGGATGGGGAGGCATGGACTGGATTGAGCTGGCTCAGGATTGGGACAGGTGGCGGGCTCTTGTGAATGCGGTAATGAACCTCCGGATTCCATAAAATGTGGGGAATTTCTTGACTAGCTGAGAAACTGTTAGCTTCTCAACAAGGCCTCTGCTCCATGGAGTTAGTTAGTGAGTGAGTGAGTGAGTTAGTTAGTTAGTTAGTTAGTTAGTTAGTTAGTTAGTTAGTTAGTTAGTTAGTTAGTTAGTTAGTTAGTTAGTTACATATGAACATATTTTTGTTAGTCCTCAACAGGTTTTGACAGCCATATTTGGATCATGAAGTTAAGAAATGCACGGAAATACATTAGGCGTACACGTTAAGGCATTTCTATTCACATTTAATACACTGGAGCATCAAGAAATGTTACGTGTTGGGTGTATGCCATGAGATCAGTTTGTTTACATCTACTACCTGCTTGCATATTCCTTCCCAAACACCTAAAACCTCCTAGGAAGGAGTGGTGTATATAGAGAGTAAACACACACAGCACAAGGGCGGAAATACAGTCACTAGGCATGATTGATATCTTCCTTGTAGGAGATCGTTAAGTGACTGTGAAGAAGCCTTAATATGAATCTCTTTCGCCCTTTTTGTATTGATTATCGTGTCTTGTACAGTAAAAGTAGAAAATAACGAAACTATAGACCAATAAATGAGTCGAAAGAAGGAAATGCATTTCATTTCGGTGCCTGACTCCCCATATGACAGTTATGGAGTAATAGCCAATATTTCTGTATCCCGTCTATTTACAATAAGTATTTGTTTTGCTGTTTAGTACTTCACTTTCTGCACTTTGCACGTATGTTTAACGCTTAATATTTGCGATGGTTTTTACGGGTGATTTTAATGACGCTGCTATCAATTGGGCTGTGAATTCTTTCGATTGTAGCATCGAATTAAATTGGAAGATTATATTTTTACATCTGGCACTCCGTTATGCTATCTATAATGACAACACTACTTCACACAGTCAACACAACGTTCTACTATTATTAACAATAACAGAATAATTACTCACATTATCTCATAGCAATATGTATCGAATATAGCAAGTTATTCTCATGCTAAACCAAAAAGTACATAAATGTAAAAATACTAAAAAAAAATAAAATTTTGTACATTTCTAGCATGTTTACATTTTTATACTTTCAGGTTTAGCCTGAGGATGAGTTGGTATATTCGAAACGTGTTGCTACGAGATGATCTAATTATTACTATTAATAACAAAATCTGTGTTGACGGTGTGAAGTACTGTTGTTATTAGGGAATATTATCATGAAGGATGACTAGGCAAGGATTTGGAAGGAGAATGCAATGGCCCATTTCAGGTACTATCCTGACATTCTTCTGAAGAGAGTAACTAAAGCTACAAGAAAAGTCATTACAGGGTGATTCGAGTAAACACATACCAGTCTGTTAAGTGGTTGTGTATCCAAAAGCGAATGCTACGTTGCTACAGATCTTGCACCATTTTAAAACCCATACGCGAACCATGTAGTGTCAGATTTCAACACGGTACCCAGCGTTTTGCACACACTTCTGTAAGCCGGAAGGCACATATTCGACATTTTCCCATATCAAATCAAGAGGAACAGCGAGAAAAGTGTCTCGAATTTATTGTTCCATTTCACAAAGTTTTCACGATTTGATCGACAGACTTCTTGTTTGACCTAACCCACAAAAAGGAATGACATGAAGTAAGACTGAGACTTAACAGAGGCCAATCTGTTGTCCTCGACGCCAATTCCAACGACCAGGAAATTGATTGTCATGCCAGGCACGAACAGGAAGCGTACAATGTATTGCTGCTCCATGGTGCATGAAATGCAGTTCTTCATAACTGTCCCACCGAGAAACAATGGATAACCCGAAATTGTCAGTCATGCATTTACTTCACAATCAATACCCGATAACCCAACGAAGGTATGAACTAGGCACCTTTCGAATGCAAGTGTGTGGCTCAGTGCAATAATCATGTATCTTGAATGATAAAATGATTATTAATTTAAAAACGGTGTACCTCCGAAATACGAAGCTGAAATGCCACCCAGAACTACCAGATTCAGTGCCTACTATCCATTTCCGTAAATTAACACGTAAAGTTATCTTTGTGCTCATCGTAAGGAACATGGGGCAGTGGTAGTACAGCTCCTCGTATTCTTAAATTTATCATCAAATTGAGGCGAATGATCAGCTTTACTCCCCGTCCGCTTTACCAGCGGACAATGAATTCCCGGTGCCTAATGAATAGGGGATTGGGTGGCCCAAGATCCGGACTGGCGTTTTCGAGAAAGAAAAATGTTGTGGCCGTCAGGAATCGAACCAAAATTTCTCACTCGACCAGCACATAGCCCAGTTATTTTAATGGTCTAAGTTTCCTTCCAGTTAAAATGTTACCCTGGCCTACACCTTTCTTTTTTTACAGCGGTAACCTACTCATCCATTGTCATGCAAATCAACAATTACATTAACGAATTCCGTTCTTCAATACATTTGCATTGATTCAAAAATGTCATTAATAAACAGTGCGATGTCTCTTCACATGGCTATTTCTAATCCTGTACCCAGCGTAAGTAGAATGCATTAAATACTTTTCTCATGTACCTTCATTCATTACAGCTTGAGAAGAGATTTATTCATTTCATTATATCCGACTTTAATTTAGGATTTATATTTAAATTACTGTAACCCAGAAAGCCAGGAAAATGACGATATTAATTCAATCTTCAGAATCGAAACAGTAACCACTCATATGGTTGTGACAATCGAATATAAAGAAGTTACTTGAATTATGTAATATTAAGCACTGAAGTAGGCAAAGGAAAGACTGAGATACACAATTCGTAGTCTGTACTGGATGCTCACTTCAGCACATAAAATATCAAGCTTTTAAGGCATTTCAGTTCATTTGATCAGGTATGTTTTTGGAATTTGCATGTAATAATCATGAAGACCACTGGAAATTTATGTTGTAGAATAGAAAACATATATATCATATTCAGCCCCCAATACTGTCTGAATATTTGATGAGATGATTACAAAAAAAATCCAGGCGTCCAAAATGTTATTATCTCCTTACAATAGTAAACAGGAACACTCTAATAACATAAAGGGCAACTTACATTGCTATCACACACACTTCGATTAAGCCGTTGTTTTACTGAGTCAAATGACACTCGACTCATCCACTTCGAATGTTGAACTGTGTTTGTCATTCCTCTGCACAAAGATATGTCATATTACCACGCAGAGACTGACCAGCCACGCAGTCTAATTACATTACTGTAACGCAACCCTGTAGGAAGATTGGGAACTATTTGAAAACAGCAGCAATTCTTCGTCAAAGGCATCACAGTGTTTACTGGATGGTGTTCCGCGGAACCGCTGGATTCCACCAAAAATTCTGTTACAGTGTAAAATTATTATTTAAATATTGTTATTATAAAAAACTCGATTTAAGATAATTTTTACTTTAATTTGACAATATAAGTAATTCATTCTTTGAATTGGTTCTGAATTGACGCAATTCTAGAATAAATATAATACCCACATTTCTTAAATGATTTTTAAATGCAACCATCTCTTAGGTTTTACGGTTCAAACTTCTTGCACAAAAAGAGTGATTTTTTCTAATACGTGTAGTTAAACGATATCCATATCCTTGTTTGACATTTATTTTATTATTATCCTTATTTATTAGTGACGTAGTTTCTTTCTGCTTTTATGTATAATGATTTTATCATGTGTTTCTCAAAGATTTTCGAGTGTGACGGATTAGGTGGCCAAACTACTAGATCGATATTGCGCTCTTGAAAGTCACAACTCAGTTTCTTGGAGAGCACCGCAACTCACTTCTCAATCCAGTAAAAATTACCTAGGTGTAATTTTTCGGATTAAGGTCCAATATGGTCATTTACATTTTTTACCTTTTGTAATGTCAATAATTCTCTTTTGACAACGTTGTAGGAAAGACTTGTGGTTCTCCTACACAAGTCAAATTTACCCCAGGCTATGTTAGCAGTCGAAGGTCTACAATTTGGCCAGTTTTTGAAAACTGAACCTCTAGCAAGTTCGAAAGTATTTACCGTTCTTTGAATGCTTTTTGGGGGGCGATGAGTGATACAATATATACAGCATATCAGAAGGCGTTTTAATTGTGTCTTTTATTGAAATTGATCTTATCCTAGAGCCAGCTGGTATTGCTGATCTGTAATTATAAAGATTGCCCTGCAATTTAAGGCGCAAAGTGTTCCTACGACAGTTTCTAAATCAGCATATCTCCCGAAAGTTACGGTTGCACCACTGAAAGTAACACAAGCTCTTCTTGAACTACCTTGGAGGTGGAGGAAAAGAGCCCCTCTGAACCTCAGTAACTGCTTATCCATACTCAAAGGCGTCGTATTCTAAAATAATTTAATATCCACTGAAAGCTACATAATTTACAAGGCAGCATTTTATCATCCCGTAATGAAAATAATTATAATAGTAATAATATAATGCTTATTCCTCTTTGGAACATAGGTCACCCACAGTCATTTTTTGTTGATTTGTTAAAGATAATTCAAAATCCCGAGTGACAAGGGGTTAGCAGCCCTTTACACCCATAGCTTGTGGTAGGATTGCTACCTTAACAGGCCCCAGACTGCCTGCTATAAGCTAGGGGCATTTCCTCCCCCATAGATGGCTAGGGTTGTCCCGCCCGTACTCGGTCACCAAGCCTCGTTTGTAGTAACAGGACCCGCCACGAGAAGGTGAGGTTCGTACTTGAGACGCAGCGGCTATATTAGCCCTCAAGGAGCGTCGCATCACGTCAGTTTGCTCTCATCATCCCGTAATAACAGAGCAGTAACTAAGGTTTCGTGCTCCTGGATCAAGCGACTGAAATGCTGCCTCCCCCCACCCCCCCGCCACCGCCAAAAATTATAAAATTCTTAAATTTTTATACTAATTTTGCTCAAAGCAGTGTTTTTAAATGCACACATACTAAAAATCGAATTGGTAATATTAAACACATAAAAAACAAAATGTATATAGATAGTGTATTTCACAGATTTTAATTTCCTACTTTGACGATTTTGCTGCCCTGCAGGTACTGCGCTTTGGGGGAGAATTGCTTCATTTGCTCCATCTTTTTTTACGGCTGAGTAGAACTGAAGGCAATCGAACAAAGAATTAAAAAATCCTTTTCCAGTAACACTTTGAAGTACAGTTAAGCTAAAATACAATTGTACCGCCGCCAGCGGCACTAACTGAAACGAAGGGTACAAGACAAATAGAAGTTTTACTTGGGAAATTCGGCTTGTCAGTTCAACGAGATGTCAGTTATCGACCTAGCGATTTTCTGAGTTAGTCTTTTGTTATTTGATGACTAATGTGATTTTTGACTCTGGAACTTTAAATTATTTATCTGCATGCATGTCGACGATAAGCTGCACGCCCCAGCTGCTTTGGTGTCCCGGTACACGTGCAACAGGAAGCTGGGATGACTCCACAACCTATGTGGACCTTCTGGAGGAGAAGAAATTATCTGGCTCATTCCGGAAGGCAAAATACGATTAATCGGTCTAGAACTTTGTCTACTTTGTTTTTTCGTCTTTATTTTCCTTGCTATGTCTGTCCAAGGCCTCTGACTGCCCAGAAATGCGCCTTTGTCTTTGGATATTCCGTAACGGTTACGTAAGCATAAGCTGTGCAGAAAAACTTCAACACAGTATTTCCCCGAGCGTTTTGTAAATTTCTTTCTGCAGACAAATCTAAACGTGCAAGGATGAGTCGCTCCGATTTCGTTCAGCTCTCCGCAATCATCGGATTAGCGTGTCCATAACAGCTTGAAGAACAATCTTTTTTTTTTTTCTCGTGGTAGTCTACTCGAATGTGTAAATTATTGTTGTTATGGTAAGCCATTTGCATTGGTGTCATAGCTGTGGAGTCCTTAGCTCACTTGTACGGGTTGCTGGAAGCCCCATGACAAAGATTCAGCCTGAAAGAGACAGGACGTGACCGACAGCTTACCTTGAACTGGCCGTCTGTCTCTCGTACTGGCCCACTGGTCCCTTTAATATGGCAGTTGCTAGGCCCGTGCACCATCACACTTATACTGGAGGAGACTCTGTTCCACTTGCAGTGAATGGCAGATGAGAAATCCTGTTAACAGAAATTCAACCCTAGTTTCAAGCGTGACAGAAGGTGGCCTCTGGTCAAATTTAAGTGATAGATGATGAAACCCCGGAGCATGAAAGAAATTGAATCACTGGTACTTTAAGTGGTATTAGAAGGGTCAGTTGCCCACTTGCATTGCTAACTGACAAGCTCCTTAACAGTAATGGACTATTATGTCTATATTTTTGTGGTATTAATTTTGGGGCAGTAGGCACTTTCTGATTGAAACAAAAATTCTCACGGACAATAATGCTTCTGTTACTAGTATTTAAGAGAGACAGTCATTTATGTATCTGACGTATATGCTTTTGGACATCGTGTACTTGATTTTCGAAATACAAAAAATCGACCATTTTCCAGACTGTTTCTCCAAGAGAAATATTTCTTGTATATAACACTTATTTCTACAACGCACTGCTGTAGTTTATGTACGCTATGTGAAGAACAAGTTTCATTTTTTATATCCTGTCCCTAATTTTCGAAGTACAAAGAATCACTTTTCCTTTCTTGCCTCTAAGAGGATTTTTTTTTCGCTACCACCCACCGCTAAACCTTGATGGATCGGACAGACGGGTGGACCTTGCGCTCACAGATCATCTTGCGCTATTCAGGAATGTTGTTTCGTCTGTACAGAGGAAACTACGCCAATATTCTGATAGAATTTCTATTATTTTAAGAAATTAAATATTAGAAATCTAGTGATTTTCGAAGAGCAAGGTTAGAAGACCAATAATTTTTTGCACTTCAGTCCCTTCTTTTCAGAGCTAACACTTGTAATACAGTTAGACAAATCACTTGGTAAGTCTTGTCGTCTTTTGTATTTTGTTAGACGTTCCAGGACATGAACAACACGAACAGAAGCGGCTTGAAATAAGCTGCACAGGCAAAATTGTGACATGGGCCAAAATCTGCACCGTGTAAGGACATAAATTATAGGTTATCACAGCGGTTTTCCTGAAGATCTTTTCTTCTGGGGTGTTACTCCCTTGTCGACTACTAAGCTTTCTTGAACTGCTTGACCCTGAAGATACAAGCATTCAAAGTCGACGGCTATCGGTCGACACGATGCAACAACCCAGAAGACTTTAATTTACGACAAAAATTAGTTCTGACTGGAGAACAGCTTTTTATTCAGGTATATCTGCACAGATACTAGTCCTTGGAAGATACACTCCAGTAATTCCACGTGAAAGGTGGAAAGAATGAAGGTTGGCATCACTGTTTGGAGGACATAACGGTCTGGCTGAAACTTGTAGACGTAGAACGAATGTGTTGTGACAGTACAGCGGCGTCTACGGTGTTAGAGCACGGACCGCAATGGCACCGTATCTGAAGCTGCGCACAGGATCCAGTGTACCTGCTATTGGATTTGGAACCTGGCAGGTGAGTGCTGGCGTGGATTTTATTATTTGATATGAGCGGTTCACAAGCTCGTGACTATGAAAACTACTGTCTTCTGGCGTGTGACGCCGTGTAGTCTGGTAAATGTCTACCGAAAGACACGATGTCACACACAATAAGCCACTATTTTCATTTTATTGTTTGTTAGTTTGAGTAGTCTAAGGCGCTGTTCAGTGATAGGCATCCGGTGTTGAATGATATTTGGCAGTTTGAATGGGTATGAAACACTCATAAGAATGCCAGAAGAAGCGATCGTGGCCTACTCTAAAATACAGACGACCCTCCAATTAACGCGATGGTTGGTGTCCGGCATAATCAGTATTAAGTGAATCTGGCGTTCGCCGGCGGACATTATAACGTAGGGGTATGCGTGATTTCAGGCTTCCGCAGCAGTGTAAATGAGATTTGCGCGATTTGGGGATTTTACACAGCATATAATGGTGGTTTCTTACAGGCGTTTCGGGAAAACCTACCGGTCCCGTCTTCAAGGGTGAAGCAGCCCGGACTGCTTGTGTCTTGAAGATGAGACCGGTAGGTTGTCCCGAAACTTCGGTAAAATACTACCATCCTACGCTGCATGAGGTCCCAAAAGGGCCCAAATCTCAACATAGGTGTGAATTCTAATGAGGTAGGTTATTGGGCCCAGCTTAGACACCCAAGGAACCTAAATAATTCTTAAACTAATAAAATACAAACATCGACATGTACTGCAACAACTCTACAAAACGCAATATAATTAGTGAATTTTATATAGAACTAATATAAATTAAACACATGAACGTAGAATATCACGTGGTCTGTCATATCTCATTTTGTAACCACTCGTGTTGTAGCATCATCCGCATTAACTCACGACCGAACACTACCCAATTCGAGACGAGGCGGTTCATTGCTGGCTGTCTCGCCCTAGGTCCCTGCTACCGTCAGCTATCTGAGAGCTCTGTGGTTCAAAAAGTGACTCAGGTCATGTTCCGCCATTGAAAAAGGGGTCCAGTGTTATCGACTGCTTAGCCAGTTTTTTGGTAACCAGAATTTGTCTGTAGCAATAGTGTCACGTCACATACAAACTTTAGGGTACTTACTTGTGTCAACTCATCGCCATGCTCCTACACCAAAGGCTTGCACTGACTGCGCGAAGATAATTTGTCTTCAGTGACACTGTGATCGAGAGTTTCACGGGAAAAATTCAAGCTGTTTGAAAGACACATGGCTTTTCTCCTCATGCAGTCCCTCCCCGGTAATGGGATCTCCATGAGAGGAAAGAAACCTCACACAATCTGCGCCGACTACCTCGATGCCTGCTTGGCTGGCGGCGTGGATGATTCCTTCGATGATATTAGAGAGCTCCTTCTTGAATCCAGGAACTCCTGTACGATATCTGCATACAGACGAGGCCACACACACTATTAATGCAAGCCGTGAACACTTCGCTGTAGGCATGGTCGTTGTTATGGATGTTCCTCAATGTAAGAAACTTTTCCATCAGTCCTGCATGCTATGTCTCCCGCCCATCCGCCCCCTCGATGAGCTGCCTGTAGTTATTCCTGAGGAATTAGGCCTTCGAAGTCGTCACTATGTTCTTATCCGTAAGCTGCTGGGCGTGTGTGACGTTTGAAGGAATAACCTTTTATTTAAGTACGGACTGTACATAGGTTATATTTGTCATATGGTGATACATTTCTCTTCCCCTACCCCCCCTTCCAGGAAGGACGTAGGCAAAGGAAAAAAAGGCTCATAGTCTTGTATGTCAATACCTTAGCCGGAATCCACTCGTTATCACTAAAACTTACTGTCGTACAACTGACTGAATGTAAGACATAATTTAAGTTAGTTACAACCGAATTCGCCGATCCCAGTGGCCGCGCGGTCTAAGGCGTAGGTCTGCGACAGAGCGCTTGCGGGGAGCGTGGGTTCGAATCCCACCGGGGGCATGGATGTCTATCTCTTGTGATTGTTGGTGTTGTCAGGTAGAGGTCTCTGCTACGGGCCGATCCCTCGTCCAGAGGAGTCCTGCTGACTGTGGTGTGTGTCTGAGTGTGATCAAGTGCAAATAAAAAACCCCTACACCTACTGCGAACAAGTAGGTAGAAGAGAGGAGGACTACGGAATGAAAAAATCGAAATCTTCCTTCAAACAACTTAACGATCAATCGGTGAAGTACAACTTATGCGGTCAGTTTCTGTATCCAGCCTAAAATATCAACATCGCGATGCATCGATCAAATGACAATCATCAAAGTTGCAGAGAAGAATGCAGCGGGCCTCACGATTTCAGCTGCCGACGTTTTACCGTTGAATGATATGCCAGCGGTAAGGTTATCATAAATGACAAACAGATAAGTTTGCAGCCGTCGCCTATTCAAGGGAATGTCCCAATATTCGTCCGGACAGCCTGCGAAAGACTGCGAAATTTTCAGTGTAAGCCGGTAACTGGGCCGAGATTCAAAGCCGCTGTCCACTCCCCCCCCCCCCCTCAGAAAACAGGTCTAGAACTATATCGTTACTTGATCTATAACTACATAAGGATATATGACCTTAAAATATTTTTAATTGCTGCTTCTTTTGGTAATTTATTCACCATTTCAAGCCACAGCAAAGAATGCATGTGTTTTGAAATTTAGTGCCTTCAACAGACTACATTTCCACTCAATAATGCTTACCATGATTACGGTACCGTTTACAGCTCAAGTATAAACAGAAATACGTACTTTCAAAATAGGAACAAAATACCGGTTCGGTATATAGGCCTATCTGTCACATCAGGAATGTGGCTTTGGTATATTGACCTTACGAAAGTTACGTAACCTACATCTGAAACCAAGAACTCCAGGAAACCCGTAGTGCTTAAACACGAAACTGCAAACGCTCCACATCGGTAAAGCGTCTGATTAGCCCAATGGAAGTACCCGTTTCGAAACCAGACACAGTCTGTTTGGAGTCTTCCTTACACTCTGCTCAAGTACTGTTTCTTCTAAAATATTTCAGTTCATCATTTATAGTAGGCCTAATCCTACAACTTGAATAGCATCGGCCGTTGATTCAGGGCGGTAAAATAAAACTCTGTAGCTCAGGTGAAGTTGACCACTCAAATACTGGAACCGTGTGTTCGAATCCCGGTCGAACCATATGCGGTATGCCTGCGTGTTTATGTGTTTTAATGTCGCATGTGTGTCAGTTTCCTCTCCAAATGTATGTAACATTCATTGTTCCGTAATTAATTACGAATCGAAACGAACCAGAAGTTCTAATCTGTGTAAGTTGAAGGATTATTTACCCAAAGACATCGAATAGCTGTTTCAGTTTTAGGTGCATTCGCCAAATTGCGAAAAGCGACTATTAGCGTCGTCATGTCTGTCCGTCCGTCCTCATGGAACAACTCGTCTCCCACTGGACAGATTTTCATGAAATTTGATATTTGATAATTTTTCGAAAATCTGTTGGGACGGCTCAAGTTTCATTAAAATCTGACAAGAATGACGGCTACACTTCGTGAAGACATAGGCATATTTGTGGTAATATTTCGCTGAGTTGCTCTTAGAATGAGAAATACTGCTGACAGGAGTTGTAGAGAATTTCAAAACACATATTTTAAGACCAGTAACTTTCTCACGTTTATGAGATAACGCGGAAAAATACGGTAGAGCCAGACAGGCCACAGATAAGAATACAATATGGTGCGTGGCCTTGCATGGTGAATAACTAAGGCTACAGACACACAATCCGAATATGTAACACTTACTGTTTTTCCACAGCAACAACGGTTTCACCAAAGCGCCTCAACATTGCTTTTATACTTACAGTGCCTGTGTTGTAAAAGCCTGTTTAAGTTCTCAGCACGCAAAACGTTTCGTCGTGATTAACCAAACTTTTTTTTTTGCAGCGCAGAGCTGCAAGAATGTTACACAAATATGTCTTTTATTCACCATGTCTCTATCCGTCCATATGTCCCTCTGTCCCGCATATGAAAACCCCAAAATCGCGGGACGTGTTTTCATGAAATCGTCGTCATAATGATGACCGTTTACATGACGACTGCTATAAGCACTTCAAATCAATAAAATCCCGGGCTGACAGCCGCAACACCTAGTTTAAACATGCCAACGTCTCAGAGAGGGACTTGGACTCTTGAAAGTCCGTGATTTGAACTACATGAGGCGTATATCAGCCCGGGATTTTATTGAATTCTGCCGCCATGAAATCTTCAAAGAACAACTTGAAAGACCTGGAGTGGATGGGAGGATAATGTTAAAACGGATTTTAAATCGGTTGGGTGGGCGTAGATAGCGTTGATCTGGCTCAGGATAGGAGTGAACTGTTCTGAAAGCTGTAATGAACCATTGGGGTTCCATAAAATGAGCGGAATTTCTTGAATATTGGAATAACTATTAGCTTTTCAACTAGAATGCTGCTGCATGGAGTCAGGTGAGTTAGTTAAGGAATCTTCAAATCATAAAAGAATTTTAACAGTTGCCGTTGGCTTTAATACGCACCCGTAATGTGACACGAGTTTGCCGTCACGTTCTAACTACCCGACCACTCTGTATAATAAAACATTTTATGTTAATAAGAACCGCTTTTAAGGAAATTAGGATTGTTATACACAAGTGTAAATTTTGTCGTTACATGTGCTTTGTAAGAGATGATGGTCGAATTCAGTCGAAACCTGTTGGAGTTGCAGGCACAATAGTGCATTTCTCTTTAAGTAAATGGTGTTATGTACGAGTAACTTTGAACGTCACAACGTTTATTGATTGTCTGATTGTCTTACAGGCATCTCAAATGATATAAATCCTATATATATATATAGGCTTTTTCAATTTCATAACACAGAAATGTAGCATTTTCAGATTTGGATAAATTTACGTTACGGGGACTACTGACTTACATATACCGAGGTGGGTGGTGCAGAGGGAACATGTGGGATTTGGATTCTGAACTTACTTTTTAAGATTTTCCACATTCCTTTCAGGTGAATTCCGGGATAGGGCCTGAAAACAGACCATGACGGATTGTTTTGACATTTATCAATTGAGTTATTACGGTTTTTTAAAATATAACGTCATTTTTATTAATGGGTCTTGTTTTTTATTTCTCCGTTAGTTATTTGGTCACACTGCTTTAGCCCAGTGGTGGCCACACAGTCGATAGCGATATACAAGTCTATTGCGGCCAGTTGTTTAGTAGATCGCGGTCGCTTTTGGTGTGTATCAAGAGATATTTGCTGCCTCAGTATGATTAATAGCACTTCGTTTGACGGCATTTTTTGATCAACCTACATCCGTGAAGAAGCCTTCTTCCAGATGAAAATAAATCAAGATACTGAAGCAGTCTGACCGATGAACATTTAATTTTTTTCTAATATTTAACTTCTCCGTCGATGTATGTTTCAATCTCACAAAAAAGAATCAGTTACAACCGACTTTATTTATCTCTAAATAAAGAGATAAATAGAGAGATAAATGAAGTTGGTTGTGACTGATTCTTCTTTGTGAGATTTAAAATATTGCCTTCACTAATAAGCCATTACGAAGACCCTTTCAGTAAGCTATCTCAAGATAAGCAGTGGCATGCATAAACTTCTCAACAGGAAAGTTAATTAAAAACATCTTGTAATTGTGGTAAAATGTTTAGTTCGAACACGTCAATTTTTAATAAATGAAAGAATTGTACTTTTATACGTTTGCTGTTATTATGCTATTCTACATTTATTTGGCTATTTGACCTAATAGGCCTATTAATACATTATCCACTATGATATACTGCGAAGGGTCTTTAGAGTAGATCACCGAGTCCAAAAGTCCGGCCACCTACGCACTAGCCTTGCAATGCCACATGCCTCAGCAATTAACACGGCGTCTCAATCACGGGCCGTAGGTTACACGTAATTACTGAATCATTAACTCTCTACCGATTTATCTGACTAATGTGATCAATTAAGCTACTAGCCTCATAGAACCCGCAGCTTTGCCACATGTAAAGCAAAATAATGCCATTGGACCCCACGTGCAATGTTCCCTCTAAGGTGCGCGGCCGCGCAGAAACTGAAAACTTCTGTGCACACTGCATTGTTGCGGCGCAGCTGTAAATTTTCGGCGTTCATTGTAAATATTCTTATTATGCATATTACAAAACCTTTTAAAGTGCCGAGCATTCTTCAGGTCGTGTGAAAATTTTCTGCTCAGAGCAGCAGCAGGTCCGCGGAGCTGTAAAAAAAAAAAATTAGATGGAACACTTCGTACGTGATAACTAGTCTGAGTAAAGAAGAAATTCTTGTGACATGGAGTAAACCTCGTTTATCCAATTTTTAGACTCTCTGTACGAAGCAGAAAAGAGCCCTGATGTGAAAATAACGTCTGTCCTTCCGTCTGTTCCTCTGTGACCCAATATCTGTGACTAAACCTTTCATCGGATTTTCATGAAATTCGGTATAGGAATTCTTATAGTAGTAATCGCAAAAGCGCGGGTTCCGTGAAAATCGGCTCAGTTATAGTCATACTTTACGTAAGGGTATAAATGAATTTGTACCCCTACTTGCAACATTTATTGTCCGACTGGGGTGGAATTCGATATAAGGAACTGCACTATGATGATGAATATTGCATTTGCTACTTTAGAGAAAATCAAGGCAGGAACGGCAATTTATTTTGCTATGAGCATAAAAAATTACATTTACGCGTGCACAGTGAAAGAGTTGACATTTTGAAAGTAAAGACTGCCTTCACAAAGCCTGTGTGCTAAGTCACAGGATATAAAATTTACAGTCTTGTTTCTAATAAAACGGCACGTAATTCTTATTTGTTTACTGACAGATACGCGGAGGTCACTTGAAGGCCAAACTGTAGGGAAACATTTCACTGTCTCTAAAAGATACCAAACACGTGCAAGTATGCGTAAGTTTTCTAAAGTAACTTAGTCATTGTAATATATAGCCCTAGGTTTTTGACAAGGGTTGTAAAAAAAAGGGTAAAGCGATCCCTGTACAAGTCCTGAGAGTTCCAGGAGTTTGAGGCTCCCACACTTGAAGACTGTGGGTACAATGGTAAGGTTGTCAGCCCTGTGCACCGGCCGCCTTCACTCCGCAGGAAATATTCCTGGTGCTTATTTTTTTAGAGACTGAGGCGACCCCAGGGCCAGGGTGCGGCCGGAAGGGTTATGTCAATGAAAAATTCCAATAACAACCTTGGGAATCGAAGCCGCAACCGTGTAGCACAGTGCCTCAACAAAGTGTGCCACCGCGTGCCAGTGACAAAGGTTGTACATGAATAATATCAGCAGAATTCACAAGACCTTCTTCTATTGTCATAAAAATACTCAAAACAGCATACTACGTTTCGGAAGCAAGCTGCTTCCTTCTTCAGGAGAAACCAATGAAGAAGGAACCAGTTTGGTACCGAAACGCAGTGTGTTGTTTTGAGTATTTTTATGACAATGGAAGAAGTTCTTGTAAATGCTGTTGGTATTGCTCATACAACAGCCATATTTCACATTACTGGATATTTGCAAGAAATTTGGACGGCTTCATTTTTGCGTTTACATTATTTCAGACACTTTTACACGAGCGGAAGGTCATGGGCTTACTCCAGTTTCGAGTATACGTCTTTCCTAAATACATTCTATGCCACTGTACAGTGACCTTGGCTTTCATTTTCTTGCAGAAGCAAATATATCGTTGCAAACTAACAAACAACACAGATAGAGCAATCGATAAATAAACACCATGTATTGAACGTTTCAAATGAAAGTTATATAGATCTTTAAAAATACATATACGTTAAAACACGTAAAAATATGTAGGTGTTTATCACTAAGAAAGAAAGAGCACCTCATATGGAAAACACGCCCTGCCATCTCTCCGCTTGTGACACAGTAGCAGCAACTAAACCGCATGTCGGATTTGCATGAAATTCAGTACAGAAGTTCTTTACATAAAGCTGTCCAGGACGCGTCGGCTCTTGCTCGGTCACCAGTTGGCTAGACACCAGAAGACCCCAGAATGAACACAATCTGAATAACGAATAATGGATCCAAAACTGGGACCATCTTGTATAAAAAAGTGAAAAAAGGACTCAGATGTTTCATATATTAAAAGAAAAACGGCTTCCTACTTGAAATCGAAAACAGATCCCAGTCACAAAGTACAACAAACACAAGATGAGTCCACATTCGAATTGGAAAAGAAAACTTCAAGTCACCATGCTAAACAATAATAACACCAGTGATGATGTCATTTTAATACTTGGAATTGTAACTATTGTAACAATTAATTAATTAATTAATTATGTTAAAATAGCATATATGAAGACAATGTATAAAAATGGGATCTCAATTTAGTGCTTAATATGTGTTCACTGAATTATATTTGTCCCCTTTACATAATTTTATAATACAGCCTGAAGATAGCACAACATTGAAAAACCAAAATATACTGTGCATTAGCATCTGTGACTTAAAACTATTTTACTAAATATTTGTGTTGACAGTCACTGATACCCACTCATTAGCAAGCAAGTTGTTGATGTATGGGAGTATTTCAAGATTCAGCTGCTGGAAAGACAGAATCAAGTTTGATGTTCTCACTCCATTTTTTAAGCTCTCATATATATTAGAAATGACTGATTTAAATCTATTCAACGTTTTCTGGACACACAGAGACAGGCAGCCATAAAAATCAAAGGTATAATTTAAATATTTAATTTAATTTAATTTAATTCAATTTAATTTAAAGCATAATGTGAGGGAAGCCAAGGGAATAACAAAGATAAATATGACTCTCATCTACTGGGCATTACAGGCTGCAGATGCAGAGTTGGAATCTGCTCTGGATGCAGCTCTGGAAGCTGGTTACAGGCACATTGATACAGCCTATGTGTATGAGAATGAGGCAGCTATTGGCAGAGTACTGGCAAAGTGGCTCAACTCAGGCAAGGTTAAACGGGAAGAGCTTTTCATAGTCACAAAGGTAAGATGTAAATGCTTAGAGGACTGGGCTGGAAGCTGCTGGTAAAGGTCCTCATGCCTAAGTGTCATATCATAAGGACATCAAAAAGGTGTGGGGACAAAGTTTCATGCATTCTAGTCCTTGTAATTCAAAGAAAGACAAGTCAGGGAATGGGGGTGTTCTGAATACACTGTAAATAGAGGGGAAGTTAACTGACAGATTTTACACACATCCTATCCTATGTGTATGTGTGTATTTTACGTTAATCAAAGAGATGCTAGTTAGGAGTTGACCATATCAGAGTCCAGAAACCACTTTATATGAGTTCAGTGTTACTGCAGTTCGTCTAAGGCCACTGTCCTGCAATGGCCAAATCACAGAATTTAAGTTTAACTAATAGATGCTGGAAACAAAATGAAAAAAAAAAGTACTATAAATAATCTATGGAACTTTCCTTTAAACATTTCCGTCTGTGCAGGTCTTAAAAATTAGGGATCATATAATTTAATAATTTATTTAAGTGCATAATATCCACAAATATAGACTGCCTTTAAGTGACATTTATCTGGTATAATTGCAAAATTTCCAGCATTTCTGTGCAGCAGGACACATAATGTCTCTCTTCCCACTTTCACAACAAATTTTTGCCAAAGACCTATGAGCCTATTAATGCATCATTCAGGACTTAAAAAAAAAAAATTTGTAGTATAGCACATAAAACCAACATTATCAGGCCCCCGTGCGCACCCCCCCCGAAAGTATCTCTACTTTGACGTACTGGTGGGGTTTGCACGGTCAAATAATCTTGAAAGCTATACTGGCAGCAGCTTAGCTGCTGGTAGGGTCTCCCATGGAGGGCAGGTCAAACGTGATGACCAAGACAAAAAGAGACATTCTGGTCCTCCTGGTAGGGGGTTGAGCGAAGGGCTAACGACTTGTCCTCTTAAAGAAAATTACTGTTGTGAAGACCCAAAAAATGCAGGAGGCCAAGATCCATGCTCGACTGTAGCACCAGACTGATGACGACGACGACAACGACGATGATATATCATACACACCAGGGGAAGTCACAGATTTGAAACTGGTTTATTTTACAGGTATATTCCAACTACTTTTCTTGCATTAAATGAAATTTTACATATCATCCTGGTTCTTTTCATTTCCCATTTGAGACACTGAAAATTTTAACTGTAGCACAAGTGTTTGTGTTTGTCACACTTAAATGCACAATTAACCACCTAAATGCAGATGTGCAAGTAAATTGTAAGCTAGTAAGAATTTAATTTGAAATACAGCTAAATTTTGAATTTTTTCAGTTACCAGCTGTTGGCAACAATCCTGACAGAGTTGAAAAGTATTTGAAGCGTTCACTGGATAAACTTGGTTTGAATTACGTAGACATGTACCTGGTGCATGTGCCCTTTGGTTTCCTGGAAAAGGGTGAAGAAATTCATCCCATGGATGATGATGGAAATATTCTCTTGGACAAAACCACAAACCATGTAGATATTTGGAAGGTACAGTATTTTTCAAAAGAAGAATATGACACCTCACAATTTTTTGTTGTCTTAAGAATCACTACTTGATTTATTCTGCATGCAAGCATTTTGTATTCTTCTAGTACATCCCATGAATCAAAACTTTCTAGCACACTTCATACTCCTGTTTATTACATATTTACATAATTTGATGTTCGTGTTGTTGTTGTTCTCATCATCATCCTTGTCATCATTGTTCCATCATCATCATTATCTTCACAACTGTCTTCTTCGTCATCATCACTTTCATTATTCATGTTCTTGTTTTTCTTGTAACTGTCATCACCATCATGCATTAATCATTTATCATTTTGGCACAATAAACTGAAGTATCTATAGATTGAAAAAGATTATAGTTGGGCCAATTTTCATATCAGCAACAGAAATAATCCCACACACCTTAGTACAAAAATTTCAGGAACTAAAATTCAAAAAATTGCTTTCTTCCATGCAGATAGCTGTACATTGTGTGACGATTTTTCTGCATAAATAAAATAATAGTTCTACTGTATTTTTGTTTCTTTATTTGTTTGTTGTTTACAGAATGTTACTGTCAGTAACTCAAAATATACAGTGCTGAATAACTGGATATTAGTACATAATGAATTATGAAGTTTGTGGAAGGAACCAGTTGTGACATGTTTAGAAGTAGTATCCCAGCATTTTTATGGAGGAACTGAGGAAAGCGATGAAATTTCTGTCAGTATAGTTGGTGTTTCAACTGATGTTTGAACTGGGCACCTCAAAGCACAAGTCAGAAGTGTTACACTTCAGCCACTTTGTTTCTACTGCACCCTTGACAAATTTCTGAATATACGAGTACCTACTCTTATATCAACCATACAAGGGAGCTGAGAAAATAAATAATAACAATAACAAACAATTATATCTACATTAGAATAAATCTTATTTTGCACTCTGGTAAGCAAACTGTCATGCAAAAGTCAGTTGTATAAACCATTTCCACTCCATACTGCTGTGAAACTTTTCAGCTTTGTTTAATGCTTTGAATAATGGTACACATACTATAAGTGTTAATAAAAAAGAATTCAACATTATGCCAACAGGGAGTATTTATATGTTTTTTATGGTTCATACAATAAACAATTTTTTATCCAAGCCGTTTTTCTGTGTAATAGAGACACTGTGTTTTCTGTGAGGTAGAAATCTAACTTTTAAATATCGCTTAGATAAAGTTGCGTCTTAAAAGGGCTAATAACAGATATGCCCACATATAATAGATATAAGTGATTATGTATATAAAATCTGATCACAGAATATTTTAGGATTATTCAAAGAGCAGTCCCATCCTGTCTAGCTTGTCTGACACATCCACTGCTATTTTACTTCATCTGGGATGTTCTAGGCAATGGAAGCACAAATAGATGCAGGGCGCACCAAGGCTATTGGGCTGTCCAATTTCAACATTACACAGATAAAGCGAATACTGCAGGCTGCTCGCATTCCACCTGCAAATCTACAAGTAGAGCTGCATGTCTTTTGCCAGCAGCATGAACTGGTTGAGTTCTGCAAAGAGCACAATATTCTAGTCTGTGCATATTCACCACTTGGTTCTCGTGGCACAGAAAATATATACAAGGCAGTTGGAATAAGGTACTAATTAATCTGTATATATTACATAAAGGTATATTAACAGTAATGTGAATTATTTAACAGTCTCTTTACACAGAAAGTTTAATTTAACAGAGAATATAAATTTCACTTCAGTATAGTGGTGTAATTTAAATGACACATATTTTAATTACAGAAAGTTTTAGTAAAATCTTCAGTGTAGGCAGTAATTCTTCTTGAATAGAGATCCCTCAAACTCATATAGTGTACTTACTATTTTCATACATGGTAATACCACTTCTATATAAGTTTATCTTGAAAGTAACTGTTCCTAGAAAGCAGGATGTAAGCTGGTCACTTCCAGCTTATGTAACTAGTGTGGTGAAAATGTGAAATATTCAGTTTGGCGAATTTTGGATCAACAACAATGAACAAAAATTAAATTTAAATTAAATTGAGCATAGACTTCCTACACAAGACTTCACTGACTATCCTGTGTAGTTTCAAAGACAAAATTAGAAACCAGCAGGCATGATCTGCCCGAGATTTCTTTGTGCCTTTTGTGCAAGGAGGATGTAAGGACCTTACAATGAGTCTAAAATGCATTTCAAAACACCTTTTTGGGTTGAAATTTTCATGTATTGATTTTGTATTATTTCTGTTACTACTTCTCTTTTTCACATGGATTTCAGGTGCCATTTCTGCATACTAGAGACTTACATACTTAATGTGATAATGATTTCAGCAAAGATTTTCCAGACTTGTTGAACGATCCCACAGTGTTGGAGGTGGCAAAGAAACACGGAAAAGCACCTGCACAAATTCTGCTTCGTCACATAGTGCAAAGAGGCATAGCTGCCATCCCTAAAAGCACCAATCCAGAGCGGATTCATAAGAATTTGCAAGTGAGATGCAACATTTTAAGCTCTCTATCGGTTTATGAATGTACATTAACCCTTTAAAGACTAAGCGTATGTCTTTTATGTTAAGGACTCAGTGCGTGCCGTGCTGTAAACACTCTCCACTTCGGTTATAAGAACCAATCTCTTAATGTTTTATAAGGCAAAAGTTGCTGTTTGTTCTGAGATCCGTACAAAACACATAAACGCAATGTGGGTACCACGTAGAATTTTTTAATGTTAAACCTGGTGATATGTAAAGTTACCGCTAGGCTTTAGAAGGTCAAACACTTTCTTAATACCTAGTACTTTCTGAATTTACAGTGGCTATAGCAGTAGCCAAAAGCCAACTGAGCAGTCTGTCAGAACGTCCATTTTATTCACTTCTTTTTGGTTACTGAAAGGAAATACATGCATGTGAAAATTTCTGCACACTTGTGGATACTTTGGGTTATCATTGTGTTATTGATGTTGTGGTGATAGTACTGTACCAGAATTCTGAATATTTCTTCCAGATGGCATTCAGCTGCAACCTGACACTTAACAATTTCTGCACTCGATCCTGTATGAGGTCCACAACACACAACTTAAACTAATCTTATACCTTTATATGATGAATTTTTCCCGTTTTACCAGAATTTTTACAGAATAATGTGGGCGTTTTATGAGTCTTTATGCATACCTTTGTGATAACTTTTCGAATCAGTGGAACTCAAGCATATGTAGGCATAATACTCATATGTTGCAGGTACACGATTTTGAGCTGAGTAGTGATGACATGTTGACCTTGGATAAACTGGACCGCGGATCAGATGGAAGGATACTTGACTTTGGCTTCTTCAAAGGGTAACTAGAATACAGAGAACAAAGTCGAGAATGAGTTACTAATTTCTTTGAAATTAGACATAACATCTGTTCTTAATGTCTTGTGAATGATAAATTAGCTCCTGGTTACAAGGCATTCTTCTCCCCTGCCGCCGCCG